>LOEQ01007801.1:37465-52618 GCA_001685075.1 Bramus lutescens | reverse complement strand
TATCTCAGCGGCTATTGGCTGAAGGAGCGGAAGGAGCTCCCGCAACAGGTATGGTCCATGTTGTCCTAGAAAGAGTGATGTTAATGAGACATTGATAATGAGTAAGCTTGTCACAGTTGGAAGTACAAACTGTATTTTGGATAGCTGGTCAAATAAAGGAATATCTGACAGTCAAGAATTAATGAATTTTATTGTGGTTCCTGGGTGAAAGAGAATGGTTCTTATTGATACAGCTGTCAGGAGATCTATTTCTGGGTGCACCATAGAAGCAGCAAGAGAAATTAGGGTGTGTAGTAAAAGGGAGAAAGTCATATTGAACACATTGGTTCCATGTGATGGTGACTTTGATCTGCTGATGAACCTGTTTTTCATGAGAGAAAATATTGTGATGTGTCAGAATGTATCGGTATGCTGGGATAAGTTGATACATGAAGATCAGCCATAGGTGTTTGAGCTATGAGTGAATCATGGAGCTTCCCGTGAACTCCTACATGTCAATGCTCATTCCAGAGATCAGGTATTGTGAAGGAGCAAATTTTCCTTGATGAAAACATGAAGTTAAGATTATGGGACTCTTCCATATCATAATATTATCTCCTGCATTCTCCCTAGGTTTCTATGTCAGCCAGGCTTTCCTGTTTGAATCCTGATTGTCTGTATGGGAAGCAAACGAAAGGGTCATTTGTACATTTGCTATAATTAAGGTACTCTTCAACTGGACAGTTGCCAGAACCTGTAATGATGTTGTGACCTTGGTAAGTCTCCCAAACAAGGAAATTTGAAAACATTGGAAAGTATTGGGGGTGGGAGGCTGAGCATTAGCATCTAAAAGAATAAAAGCATTGGCATTAGCATCTAAAAGAACAAAAACAGTCATGGGAATAATGGAAAGGGAAGATCAGGGTGGGCAGCTGTGTCATCAGGCTATATCAATAAGGAAATTTTTATCTCCTCGGGGATCTGCTTATGTGTTCTCAGGTGTCTTTGCTGCTTCCTCTTAGTCTTCTTTGTGACTGACAAGTGTGCTATCTTTTCGACTGGAGTGTTCCTGTTGGGTATTGCAGTCTGGTACCACGATAGTGAAAAGTTGATCCTGTGAGAAAACAAAGGCAAATCCTCTTTCAATTTTTAGCAAGGTGTCAGGACACTTCCAACACCCTTCAAATGGGTCCTTCCATGAGACCAAAATGGGTGGTATGTTGTTGGGTGGCTCCACTGATGGATGATGGGGGTTTGTTCTGCATAGCATAAAATTTCAGCACACTGAGTGTGAACAGTGCCATATAATGGACTAGTAGTAGGAAGCCCTGTGCATGCTTGAATATTTTTTAAGAATTTGATGTATTATTTCAATGATGGTTTGGACCTGAAGATTGTGGGTGATGCTATGTGGTGAGCTCTTTTCCAACTATCACAATTTTTTTTAACTGGTAGCTCTTAAAGTCATGTCAGCTATCAGTTTTGATCAGGACAGGGACCCCCATGACAATAAACATGTAGAGAATGTGATTAATTGGTATTTTTCTGAACTTTTACCAGTCTGTATTATAGTCAAGCTGAAATGAGCATAGGTGTCAGTAGTGATGAATATAAATTTCTACTTACAAAATTATTGAATATGGGTGACATCAATCTGCTCTGATATTGGTGACCAGTTGTTATATAGAGGGAATATGAATTAGGGAGGTACAAAAGGAGTAAAATTTGAGAGTACTTTTAAGGCTTTTTATGAGACTATTGAAAACTTTAGTCATAGTCTTCTTAAGTTGATATGGGTTAACTGATAGAATTCTTTAGTGGAAAGGGATAACATAGTAAAGCCCCCAGTCATGGCAATCTTATTGATTATAGTGTTGCCTTCAGAAAGGGTACAAAAGAGGGATGAGTGCCTTTGTATATGGCTGATGAAAATGGTACATGTGCTTGTTTGGAATATACTGAAAATTTTCATTACTAGTGGAGATAGAAGGCTGTCATTAAGCTCGGCATAAGAACAGGCTAGCCAAGGTAGATTACCCACAAAGATGCTTTCTGAATATAGACAAAGGGTTCTTTGAAGTATGTTAGAATCAGGAAGATGGCATACATATCCTTAAATTGGGCATTATTTTTCTGGGAGGAAAAAAGATGGGACAGAGTGTCATCGTTTCCTTCATATATTCTTTATGTGATTCCTTGTTACTGTCCCCATGTGTAAAAGCCATGGGAGCCAGTGGGATAGTGGATGGAGAGAATAAATGAGGGGGAATCCATCTAAGGAGCAGTATGGAAACCAGAAATTTATCCTTGGGGTAGTGGTTTCCTATTTGCCCTGGGAAGCCAGTGAGGCTGTTAGCAGAAAAACTGTGGTTTCTCAGGAGCCATTGGATATCTGGGATGGGAAGGGTACAACAATCATATAGAGTTCCTTCCCTTTGACTTGTAAGGTGCATATTATCTCCCTGTCTTTATCATGGTGAATAATAGTCTAGGAGCTTCCCCTACTGGTATATAAAGTCATTCTAAAATTTCCTGAGACTAATATAGATTTCTGATTGCTTTGAGGGAAGAATTCAATATAAGTACTTTGATTAACTGTTGTGGATCCTATTGGGTCAAAAAAGCATTTAAATGTAGTTGCTAAAGACACAAATATTCTCTTTAGTTATTGGCATCAGAAAGTGAAGGGTGTAGGGGTTTTGTCACTCTTAAGTAGATCAAATGGAAGCTGTTATTGTCTTGTTTGATGGGGAGCCAAGGCTTCAGCCAGTTAATATTGCCTAAGAAGTTTTGAAGGGTATTTAAGATTAGTGGTTTGGAGTAGTCAATAACAGGTTTAGCTGCCTGGACTGAAGGAATGTGATGGGGTGGTAGAACAAGTTAGATCTTATCTTCTGCTATCATAAAGCCTTTATCTTTCGGGACCTTTATTGATTGCTGTTTAAGATTTTCTAAGGTTAGTTTTTGATCCTGTCTTTTGTCTTGCCACATTAATAGGTCATGATATATTGATATATGTGGAGATCTGATTTAATGGGGAGTTTTAATGCAACAAATACAGCATTACAGCTTCCTGGCAAATGATGAGGCTGTTAGCCATGTCTTCAGGGAGTATCTTCCATTCATACCTATCAGCTGGTCCTGAGTTGTTGATTTTAGGTATTGAAAAGGTGAAATGCTTGCAATCTTGTTCATGGAGTGTTCTTGAAAAGTAGCAATCTTCAATGTCTAAAACAAATATTGGGGCATTTACTAGCAATACATAGACAAGGGGAGTCCATGTTGACATGAGTCCCAAATTTTCATAGTTTTATTAATTGCTTTAAGATTCTGCGGGAATCTCCAGGCCTTGGTCTTCTTTTTGATTACAAAAACTGGGTGTTCCTGGGGCTTCTAAGGGAATAAATGTGTCTACTGTCTAACTGGCATTTAATCAACTATTATAAGATAGTTAATTTCTTCCAGTTTAGTGTCCACTGTTCCACCTGATCCATTCTAGGCAGGGAATGAGGTATTCAACAGTATCCCTTAGAATTGCAGGTTCTGTTATCCTTTATATTTTTGGTAATATTCTATCTAGGGGCATTCTCTCTCTTCGCTGCTGGCAAGAACTACATTAAGTCTTCTAAGACATCTCTTCCTAGTAAGTTAGTGGCCAAGTCAGCCATGAGAGGTCTAAGGATCCCATTTTTTTCATCGTCTAGGTCTATCCATCTATAAAAGTCTTGGGCAATAAACACTTGGGAGAGAACATCTACCCTCATCAGTTGGGACCCTGATCCGATGTTGGCCTATCTCTGAGGGCCAACCCTAGATCCCACTTCTCGGTCTACCCACCAAAGTCCCAGCAGGCCCTGTAGAAGCAATAGGCATCCTAGAAGGCTCCAGTTGGCTTGGACCCCCAGAGTGACAGAGGCCTTGGTCCCTGGGACTCCGGCCTTACCAGTGAGGTGCTGCTGTTCCTGGACAGGCTGCCAAAGCCCAAGGAGGACCCGTAGGCCACCCTCTATGCACTACTGTGAAGTCTGCAGTATCAGTTGAATAGGACTGCAGACCTATCAGGACCACCTGGAAGTTCCACAAGCACCAGAAGAAGCAGGTGGCTCAGATGACAGGCACACAGTCCAGGGGAGGTCTGAGAGGGGCCAACAGCCTTCACTATGGCCTAGATGTACACCAGGCTAGGGAAGTCTATTACCTCTGAGTCCAAACTCAGAGTTTGGCCTATATCGGAGACTCGGAGAGCACCCTGAGACCTCAGTCAAGCAGGACACTTACAGCAGTCACAGCTCTCGTTCCGCAGGCCCGGCCTGAACTGGCCTCCATATAGCTCACATCTCCTTACCGAGGTGAACATGGCACTCCCACAGATGACAGGTCACTCCATCTCACCTGTTAGCAGCCCTCTGAGAAGGATGGACATCTGGTGGTCAAGAGTCAACAGGGGTGGGAAACTGTATCAGATCTTTATGTTTAGTGATTAGTGGGGAACTTCTGTGGTGGACAATGGATGGTGTTTGGGTGCTGAGCCTTCTGGGGAGTAGCCCTTATACGGATACACTGGGAGAACCAAAACAGAAAAAAACAGATGCATTCCTAACTGGATGGGCAGACCAACATAACAGACAACACAAAGGAAAGGATGGCTGTCCCAATGTTTACTTGCCAAAGAGACCGAGGAGCCTTTCAAAAGAAGGAAAGGATGGGGGTCCCAATGCTTACTTGCTAAAGGGACTTTTACTAAAAATACATCATATGGTGTGCTCTGCAGCACCACGAGTGAAGTGCTAGAACCTGGCCTGGGCAAAACACAAAAATTACAGCGACAACAAAAAAAGACCAGGTGAGCTCAAAACCTGTTAGAAGTCCCTGTTCTGCTCGCCAGATATTGCTGGGCCTAATGTCTTCCTTAGGGAAAGGGGTGAAATGGCAGGACTTCAATGACCACAGACTCCAGGAGTCAGGTAGAAGCTTTGCAGCAGACTCGTTTATTTAGCAACAGGGAAAACTTAGATAATACCCTCCCAGCACTCAGGAGTTCTGATCTGTTGACAGTTGACATCTCATGTTCATCTCTCATTGGCTAGGAACGATCAGGACTGCTGATGGTGCCTGTTGCTAAAAACTCAGGAAACAGTGTTTGGTAGTTCCTTATTGGATAGGCACAGACAGGACCATTGACAGTTCTAGGCAGACTCAAGGTTGGCTTCTTTTGGTCTGGTAGGCATTATCATCCTTCATATACACCACACTATTGACACCTATTCAGGTTTTCAGTGGGAAGCTGCTTTGAGTTTGGAAAAGGCTTATTTGGTAATCACTCATTTACTAGAAGTTATGACCGTCATGGCTATATTTGCACAAATAAAGACAGACAATGGCCCAATATGTCTCTAAGAAAATGAAACAGTTTTTTTGCTTATTATAATATAACGCATATTACAGGAATACCACATCTTACAGGTAAGACAGTAATATAAGATCAAATCAAACAGTAAAAGAAATGTTGAACAAACAGAAGGGGATGAAAAATACTCCCAGAAATATATTTCATAATGTTTTATTTTCCTTGAATTTTCTAAATGCTAATAAGAAAGGAACAGTGACTGCAGAGAAACATTGGAAATTTAATCAGCCAGTATATTTCAAGGTTGTGTTGACCTCAGAATGGAAGCCAGGAGATGTGCTACATTGGGGAAAAGGTTTTACTTTTGTCTCCACAAGAGAAGAAAAGCTATGGATACCATCAAAATTAATGATGATTCATTTTGAAAAAGAGAAACCTCTTGGTAAAGAGAAATGAAAATTTTTCCACAAAGGAATCCTACAGGTGGTAAGAAAGCCTCATAAGTGTTGGTTGGCACAGGTCTCTGTTCTTGTCTTTGCAGGAAAATACCCATCTTTGAAAAATCAAGAGATCTTGGATATCTAGACACCTAAAGAAGAAAGATAGCTATCGAGAAAGAATCACCAAGAAAAGTGAAATCTGACTTATGGTACTGCAGTGTAAAATTTCACTACTTAAATGAAACACTTTTAAATAAAGCATGATTAATAAAAACTCAAGGTCAGAAATTGGGGTTCAGCCTGAAGATCTGAAAAGCAAAACAATCAGCCACTGGCTCTTACGTTGACCTCAGTATGAAAAGGGGATCCTGCATCTGAAAGGAGTCTCTTTCCCCATCTTATATTCCTCTCTAATGCATGCACCACCGGGATTAATTCATGCAACCTCCAATCTTTGACATCTAGGGTGGCTACTGGGATTAAAGACACGTGTCATTGTGGCTGCTGGGATTAAAGGTGTGTGTTACTATAATCTGATCTGTAAGGCTAACCAGTGGAACTGCTTTACTCTCAGATCTTCGCACAGTCTTTATTTATTAAAATAGAAATGAAATGCCACTACACCTAAACATATATATCTCCCTACTTCTCAGTATAATGATAGCCACAACTCACTTTAAAATCAAAGCTGCTTTGGAGTGGGACAGTGGCTATCCTTCTCTAGATCCAAGCATGTTGTTAAAAGAAAATGTCAAAGTTTCTGTCTCAGATGACGAGCCCCATGGTATGGGGAGAAGGAAGATATAATTTAAGGACTACTATTACTAAAACTCTGCTTTCAAAAATTTTTACTTCTCCCCATACCTATTATTATCTCTTTGGTACCTTTCATTGAATATATGTGCATATAAATAATGTTTAAGTTTCCCACAATGAACAATAAATTTTCCTGCATTAATCTTTGAAGTTTCCAGGAAGAAGATAGGGCCGCACAATGATTCCACCTGGTTGAAATGATGTCATTATGCTGAGAGCACTACTTTAAGATTGGTTTGGGGTTACAAACTGCTCAAGATGATTCCAATTTGTGTAATTGAGATGGTGTACCTTCTTACAATTTTCTGGCCAGAATATCAAATAAAAATTTCAGAAAAACCCTGCCCACTGCTTAGAGACTATCTGAAATTATACCAGACAATAATCTTGAAACTTAACCATCATATTAGTTTTTACAGGAATTCATAGAAATAACATTGCCTCCATGACAACTAGAAGCAATTCTAGAAAATGACATTCACTCTCCCAACAAAGTTTGTGATCAGGGTTAGGAGCAATGATTAGAGGTTGGTTATAAGTGGTATAGGGTTGGGGGTGGAAATGAATTACACTCATTTGAGTGGGGTTGCCACTCGCTTTGAGGAACACTTTGGAAAATATAGAATAAATTTTATGTCTTTATTTCCTCAGAACTTTTAGGAAGCCAGAACTGTGGGAGAGGGTAGGCAGCAGTGGTGTATTTATTTGTGCTTATTATCCATATTACAGAAAGTTTAATTTTCTGGGACTTTTGAGAAAAAAAAAGAAGGAAGAAATTAATAGGAAAACTCTGCAGGTCTTTTTTCTTAATACTGTACATGAAAGCAAAGATTTCTAAAACATTATTCCTTGATAATAAAAAACTATTCAAATAAGTGGCAGATTAGGTTTCCATCTAGTAATTTAGACATTTTTTTCTTGCTCCATTCTTTGAATTTTAAATATTAGCTGACATCTATACTTGATCAACTCAAATGCAGCAGATGTTACACAATGTTAAATAGAAACTATGAAAATGGATATAGAAACTAGGAAAGATAATATGTCTACATTTACGAGTGGGCAAATGAGAAATGAGGTTTTCCTCCAGTATCCACTGTGGAAAATTCTAGCCTATAGTGGCTAGGACATGCAGTCAGTGGACAGGGCTTCTGCGATGCTTTTGAGACAGTGTATTCCATACAAACCATTGATATCTCTAAAGTATACTATGTTCTTTCCTGCATTATGCTGTTCAAAGCAGTACAAGGAACCTGAAACTTCAATACACATAAAAATTCCCAATGTTGACTGAATTTCTGGTTTGGAGAATAAAAAATTGTAGCTATGAAGATTTCTCTCTCTCTCTCTCTCTCTCTCACACACACACACACATATGTGCGTGCACACACACACACACACACACACACACACACACACACACTGTCCCAAAACTTGTTTATTAGTAAGCATGATTCTCATCCAAGCGAGAGAAGTAGGAGAATTTGTTTCTGGAAATTTTTCTAATGTCTTCACTGTACTGGTGACCTGCCTTACCTTGATTAGGAGATATAACTTCTTAGCTGATTAAATTCAGTGTCTTCTTGTGTTTTATATGAATTTGTGTCAGTGTTCCCTATATTTATTGTTGTTACTTTCGCCTTCCACTAGATCCTCATGTCCTGGAACAGCCAATGGAAGGTATCATTAACTATATCATTATAGTCTCTGTACTGTTGTGGATGTACCTTATACTAAAGAACTTGTCTACTGTACATAAGGCCATAGTTTTCATCTCCAAGACTGGGAAACGTAAGAGGTTCTTATCTTGGAAACTGCTTGGAAGTGAGGTTCACTTCCTTTGTTTCAGAGCATCTGTTTCTCTTTAAAATGTATTAAAATGGTGCAATGAATAGATGTCAACCATATACATTTTTTCAATGAATGAATAAATATTTGTGAGAGCATGGAAAAGTGTATCATAAGTATGATGCAGAAACTTTGAAATAGTTATTTATGAAAATACATCTGAACAAATAGTAAGATTCAGAGTTGCATCATATTAAAGATTTAACTGCATAAAACATTTGGCCTCTGACCAGGCTTCACTGCCTATATATATATTGTAAAACTATTTGAAATTATTTCACAAATTTGTTTAATTTTATAGGTATTTTTCAACTCTTCCATACAATAAATACTAAGAAGATGTAAATATAAGATTTACATTTCTGCTATTGCGTATGGGTCATCAATAAAATATTATAAATTATGATAATGTAGATGTATAATAGTATAAAATATGAAAAACCAAAAATTTCAAAGTAATCGTTTTAGAAATAGTATGAATTTTTATTTCATTTAATTGTGCATTAGAATAAAATAATACAGAAAAAATACATTGTACCTAGAAATGTAAATTACATAGTCTTAATAATCAGAAAATTATTTTTAAATGATTAATAATGAAAACACTAGTATAGATATAATAATTCAATACAGTAGTCTCATAATTATAAAGAAATGACTAAAATAATTACAAATTGAGCTCTGTGTTTAGTAAAGTACCTTTATTTCCAGTAATTTATAAGTCTATATGATAGTATGCATTTCTTCTCTAAACTTGTATCCACATATTCTATATTATATTATATGGTTTTAATCACATGCTCTTATTACAGTTGCTATGGATACTAAAACATATAAAGCATAGAAAATAACTCAAAATCTCAGTCGTTAATAATTGTTAAAAAGTCTATATAATTTTGATATATTTATGTTTTAGTGGTTAAAATCACATCCTTATTTAGATGTGTGTATTTAGAATAACTTCGTAAACAACTTGCTAAGTTAGTAATATTAGCTATCACTTTATTGCAAAGAAAACATGTTTTTGCAAAGTCAAAGAATATTTAAAATGTGAAAATGAAAAATATAGAAGAAATTTTTATTTGTTAGTCATTTCCTAGAATATGCAACATGATCTCTAGTGTTTTGAATGTCTGGGGTTTCTCTATTTTTGAGCCTGCTTTTCAGGCACTACAGCACAGAGAAAGAGAGGCTTCTCTCAGCCTCTTATCTCCCAGAATCAGGACACATGAATGGAATGAAGGAAAAGCTATATATACAACTTGACAGAATAAAATAAAAAGGTTTTCCTTTGTCAACTCATATTTCCAAATTTGTATTAACAGAGACAAGACAAAAATGGTGTACAGCAGGAGAAAGGCAATCACAGTTTGCAAGGCTTTGATGTGGGCTGTAGTTCTGGCATCTCTGGATCCTTGGGCATGCTGCTGCATCTTCTTGTGATGTGTCCACAGGGAGAAGATGAGCAGCAAGAAAGAGGACATACACACACTAAACGGAACAGACAGGAAAGTAGTGTGAAGAATTAAAATATGTCTGTGACACTTTGCCTGGTAATGAGAACCAAAACTGTAGGATACGTTTCTTTGATACTCACTTATACACACATTAAATTCCAAGTTGATAAGTAAACTATGTAAAAACAAGAGAACCAGAGATGCCAGCCATATTACTGAAACTGCCTTTTTAACTCTCCACTTTAAATAAAGAAAAAGAAAGTTAGAAAAGTTGCCTATCTTGAGAAAATAAAAGACCCCAAGGCATGTAGCAAGCCAGATGCTGAAATGATTGACTACCATCCATGAATTATTAAGGACTTGTGTCATCCCTGAAGTCCTTATTGAATCTGGATACATTGAGGAAATTAATAAAGTTTTGAACAATAGCAAGAACATACAAATTCTAGAGGTTGCCAAAGCAGTGAGGATTTGATTTACAAATGAGATCTTCTTTCTCTTCACCCAGTTTATGCAGTTCACCAGTACTAAGAATCCATTTCCTAAATTTCCAATGACTAATTCCATGATTAAAATGATTATAAATACGTTCCAGAAGATATCACCTATTAATTGCAGAAAATGTTCCATTTTTAAAATATGTTTGAAGATTTGTTTACATATTCACTTCAAATGCTATATTTAAATTATTTTTTGAGGATTTCTGAGTTGATTCTCATGACATATTTACTCTTAACTCTCCCACATATTCTAACAAAGGAGTAAACATGGAGGCTTGCCAATAACCGAGTCTGAAGCTCTTTCCATGAAAATATGTCTCCTCACATAGCTCAGATGAGGCAGACCAGATTCTTCTCTGTACACACACAGCTCCCATAGTGTTTTCTAGTCATTGATAAAGTTTGGAAACTCATATGCTCCTGTACAAACGAAAACACGTTATTTTCATTACCTAGATGTTTACTCCAATCCAGGTATTTTGATATGACTATTTGAGTTCTATGAAAAATGCCTTTAGAAATTCTCAAATATATAAAAATGGCAAAAAGGTATACAGGTTATGGAATTTTCTGAGATACATGGCTTTATAGATGCTTTAAAATTACCAATCTGTGCAGAGTCATGGCCATACAATATCTGTAGATCTCACATTCTGATCTATGTAATAATGTCATTTTGTTCTATATTTTTCTAATATTAAGTAGTAAAAATAATATTTCTTTATTTCACATGCATAGATATATCTGTACAAATGCTTACCATAAATACATATTTATTGAGATTTAAATACTTTTAGAATTTTCAATGTGTCCATATTTATTTTGCATCTAGACCATGCTTAGTATTGTATAAGTTGGTCAGGTCATGCTTATGATACACGTTCCATTTGAACTAGTGCATTATGTGTATTTTACATGCATATAAGGTGTGAAATTCTTTTTTATTGATTTTTATTGAGCTCTACATTTTTCTCTGCTCCCCTCCCTGCCTTTCCCCTCCTCCCTTCAACCCTCCCCCCAAAGTCCCCATGCTCCCAATTTACTCAGAATATTTTGTCTTTTTCTACTTTCTACTTCTCATGTAGATTAGATCTCTGTAAGTCTCTCTTAGTGTCCTCATTGTTGTCTAAGTTCTCTGGAAATTCTTCTTATGTTGTGAAAAGTCAATGGGAAGAATCAGCTCACCCACACGCTAAGACACTTTCTCATTCCCAGTCTCTTCTTTGACTGGTAGAGCTGATTCTTCCACTAGCAACAAAGTCCATCAGACTGTATCCACCTCTCTTTAACAGCTTTCAGTATCTGCCTTTAAACATCACTGATTGTCACCAAAGCAGAGGAAGGAAGGGAGATATAAACAAGGAGAATTTTGATATGGTCATAATTTAGTAATTAAAGAGGAATACTGGATATAATTAAATAAAGTCAGGAATGATTTCCAAATACAGTATAGATGGCAGAGAATGCCAGGCAGTAATTTAATGTCTAGGTCTGATAGTACTTTCAATCACTGAACTAAAGAAATTGAACCTGGTTCATTTGAAAACCCATACTTATCCATAATTTGGTGGTAAGACAGATGGAGAAAGCATAACAGGCTATTTTGGGATATATTAGGGAAAGTATCTAAGAATGGAAAAGCACACATACCTTCAGTGTAGTGGCAGGAAGTTCTCTGTGGTGAGGCTTCTTCCAGGGAGCAAATGAGCTCAAGGAAGAAGAGAAACAGATTGAAATAAGACAAAGGGGTGGAGCTGTGTGGAGTGGGTGCTGATAGTGACACTTCATGGGCTTTCAGAAAAGAAACAAGACCTGGGTCTACAGTGAAGATTATGCTCACTTGCAAGGAGCTCTTTCATTCTGGATTAGAATCATCTCAGTTTCCACCAGGGAGATAGTCTTTCCAGACAAGGTGAGAATGGCATACAGAATTGCACTGACATTTTGGCTTCAAAAGAAAATTAAAAATTGACATGTATTTTTCTTTCTTTTTTTTTGTATTTTTCAAAACCCAGAGAAATGTGCATTGAAAAGGCTATATTTTTCTATTTGTTAAATATCTATCAATAAACCAGTAAGTAAGTGCCTCAAAGAAGAGAGGTGCCTTCATCCATTAAAGCCAGTATTCTATGCCTGTTTCATCTAGAATTTATTGTATATTATTTTAATTTTCATTTACACTAGTCAATATACTGATTAAACCAAAATTAAGCATTCATAAAGAATGTAATCAACTACAATTTTACTTATTCCTCCATGTCTAAAAAAGTATTCCGGTGGTAATAATTCCAGATACATATTTCTATCAATAATATTTTATGATATTAGAAGATTCTCTGATAAGCTGAGCTGCTTGCATGAGTCTTAGGTCAACCTAGCCACCTGGAAAGGACACTCTCTGACTTGTTGCACTGGCTGCAGGTTACCCAGTGCCCTCCAGGTTTTCAGCTTTTCTGAGCTGTCAGCCATGCTGGGGTGAACTATTGATGACGTAGCTCTCTTTGAGTCACTTATGTCCCTGTACCCTTCATCTACATCCCCATTGGGTATCCCAAGCAAAACTCATTGGTTCAGCAAGTTGGAATTTATCTGTGCTTTGATCTACCACCATTTCCATATATAGGGTGAGTGGATACTTGTTCACACTGACCCCCTGCCCCAAGAATAGTATCATATAACAGGATTTAAATTCAGTTGGAAAGTTGTTGGTTACACCAAGGAATGTGTAATAAACTCTATAGGTTTAAGGAAAAACAATGACACAAACTTAGATAGATATAAAAAGGAATAGATCTGGGAGGACTTGAGGGAAATGGATAAATAGGATCAAAATGCATTAAATTCTCAAAGAATTAAAAAATATTTTTTAAACATGGATTCTCAGTGACAGTGGATCATTCAAGTGTTGCCAGGATGATTATGTTCCTTCTGCAAATTTAAATTTTTCTATCATGGCCTAGGTACTGAGTTTCATAAGTTTACTAGTTGGTAATGATGAACCCAAAAATTAAGCATTAATTTACAAAAATGCATCAACACAACGCATGACGGTATTCCTCACGTGCTTGCTAGTAAATGAGACTCTAACTTCTACGGAAATATCAAACTAGAAAAATAAAAAGAGCAAGAAGCAAAACTTCAGTTCATGAATAGGTGCTTATTTTGTCTCTTTTAGGAATCATGACCCATCCTTGAAATCATGCTTTATCATAGTGTTGTCCTTTTCTGCTTGATGTTAGTCAAATAATTAAGGAAAGGAACTTTTGTACATGTCTAGTAACCAAATGTGACAAAATCTTAGGTTATCAGATTAAAAATTCATAACCACAGAAATCAGGCATGACTTCTACCTTCTCCAACAACTAATGACTTTACAAGGGAGTATATCATGGCTTACTCCAGCCCCAGGGGAGCCAAGTAACTATCAAATAAAGCCTCTGAAATCATTAGCCCAGAAAAATCTTTCCACTTCTTTAGCAGATTGCCTCTGATTATTTTGTCACAGTAACAATGTTGTAGGAATTTAGCAGAATCTCTGTATTGGGTAGATATTAGGATGAATAGCTGTTTTTTAGAAGCTGTGACTTTGAAAAATCCTTATGGAAAACAGTGATTGTTTTGCTGAAGGAGCATTGCAGGCATCCCATGACTTTGTGATGCTGTAAAACAATCTCACACCAATTCAGAATTAGGATAATAAAAGAGTTATTTATTTAAGGGGAAAATTTACAGATCACCATCCTAAATAATAGTCCTCTGAGCACAAATGGGAAGGGAGTCTAGCAGCCTAAGGAGAACCGGTTCTGCTGCTTTTTAAACTATAAGAGACCACGCCCAAGTGGGCTGGTATCTTAAAGGCTATTGGCTGAAGGAGCAGAATGTGCTCCCACAGCAACTTTGGTCACAAGGCGCCTCTGACACACCTGAAGCTCTTTTATTATTGTGTATTGCATCCAGACATAATAAAGGTCTATAGTCATGGGAGCTTGTGGTGCTCTCCTTTACTAAAACATGTCAACTACTTTGTGTAACAATCAATAAATATGCCTGTATGGCTGTTCAGGATTCAGTCCTTGAGAAGAGGCTAGACCTTCCTGCTGCCACATAGGCCTTAAAATTTCATCTTAGACTGCCTTCTTTTTTCAAGTGTCCTGTGCTCTTATTTGCAAATATAGTTTTGAAAGACTCTTCATTCTGCAAAATGATGATACATTGTGATGCTCTGAGAGTAGGCATTAGCTTTATAGACAAAATATGGTTAAGAAAAACAAGGATTCATTAATAAAAATGAAAAAAACAGAGATTAATCACCGATAATTTGATCAGTAATTGATTTAAAAACAAAATTGCTGATTTCAAATACTTTTTAAAAGTAAAATTTGAGGGATGTTTTATTTTAAAAATCTTATTTTCTGAAACTGTCCAGTTGGAGGGATTTCTGATTCTGCTCCTCCTCCTCTTCTTTTCTCTCCTTTGTCTTCTGTCTGCCCTCCTGCTCTTTTTAACAACTCTGTTTTGTGTTATAATGTGTAAATATAGCAAGAGTAATTTCTTTTATTTGATCTGTTGAGGCTAGTGTAAGAGATCAGTCCAAACCTAGGCAAAATAGCAGCATCTGTTGTTTTGCTATCTGTTTAAGGTGAAAGAGTGGTGTAGGAGGGTCATCTGTCTATGTGTTACTTTCATTGGTTAATAAAGAAACTGCCTTGGCTTTTTGATAGGCCAGCCCTTAGGTGAGTGGAGTAGACAGAACAGAATTCTGGGAG
>LOEQ01007801.1:24341-37309 GCA_001685075.1 Bramus lutescens | reverse complement strand
AATGGGCCAGGCAGTGCTTAAATGAATACAATTTGTGTGTTGCTATTTCGGGTGCGGGAGCCGGGCGGGACGAAAAGCAGGCCCACTCCCCTTTCCCTACAAAAGAGACCTCTTGGAGAGATGGGATAGACTCATAATACCAGGGAAGTACATACTGACAAGGTCCAGAATGCTCCTGGGATTCACAAAACTAAAGTCTTCTCTCTGAGGTTATTTAAGCAATAACAATCACTGGGGAGGAGAAGACTTTATTACTGATGAGCTACCAGCAAATCTAGCACATTTCCAAAGTCCTGACTTGTGCTAGGATAGACTGCGCATGGGTGCAGCTATCCTGAGACACTCAGGTACTTATAAGTAACCCCTGGCCCATCTTCCCAAAAGCAATCCAAAGAAACTCACCGGTTCACTAAGCTGGATGTGGATGAATTCATTTCTTTGATCTGTCATTAGTCTTTTATCTAGGCTGAATGTCTCTGCTGGATTACATCCTTCTATACATGTTATATACTATTGACATACTAATTGTGAAAATAAATTATCACGGTAGGTGGATTATCCTCTACCTACTTAGGTGTGATGTATCAAGCTTTCAAATTCAGAAATGCAAAATTTTATTGAACTTTATTATTACATCTTCACCTAGATCCATTATTTTTCACAATTACAAAGCTTTCCTTAATAACATCATTATTTTCCTCCATCGTTGTTATTCCATAGACTAGAGTATAAAAATAATCACAATCAATCTATGCTATATGAAAAAATAAAAGAGGTAAAAAAGGAAAACAGAAAATGTAGTAAAATTATGTAATTTATAATAATTTCCAAATGGATGAAACAGGATCACCTGTGCTAAAGATATTTTTAATCGTTCTGGGTCAAATTGAAAAAGCACAGATATCTATAGTTGATGGAGAATTTTAACACTTTTAATAAAGCTAAGCAGTTAGCATAATAGGGAATAGAGGAGACTCTTACCCTGAACTCTGTCCTCAGTTCCTTCAGAGCAATACATTTCTGGGTGTCAGCAAATAGTTACTGCACAACATAGAAAAATAAGAACTATATGTGGTCTCATAGTTCAATGAACTGATCTTGACAACTGTATTTTAACATTTCCTTTTTCTTTGTTATTGTCAAACATGTTTCGTTTACTGTTTAGTATTGACTTAAGGTCTTAAATAAGAATACAAAAATTAATTTAAGATAATTCCCCACAGAAATAATCACTGTTATATATTAATTTTTGTTTTGTTTTGAAATAAGTTCTCTCTATGTAGCTTTGGTTGGAATGAGAGTCACTGTCCAGTAACACTGGTCTTGAACTTGAAGTTATCTCTTACCTCTGCCTTTCAAATGCTGGGATACAACATGCCCAATTACACCTGATAACATTGTTTCAAGATTCTTATTTAGTTTACTTGGGCAAACACATTCACATTTGTATGCTTTATGTGGGAATAATAATAATACTCTATTTGTAGTAAACCTGGTTAAGACGTTTTGAAATTTTAGGTTTGCAACACCAAACCTTATAAAATAAAACATGTCAGACAGAAGAACATGAACCCCATCCCCAAAACAAACACACCAAATATGCTTAATCTGTTGGAAAATAATTATTGTAGGATGAATTTTTAATTTTTTTTCTTATAGAAAAATATTCTCAACAAGCAGTTTCTAGTCAAAATATTTCAAGATTTTATTTGTTTTCAAATTGGGAGGTGATTGCCACTGCTGTTGATAATGAAGATGATACTACTTTACTTGTATTTTACTCATAAATGTCATGAAGTAGCAAGCAGTTGTAAAATGTCCATATTAAAGCCATGTGAAGCCAAGTGCCTGATTTTCCTTCTTTGTAATGGGACTTCGACAGGCTTCTTTAAAACTAATTATATTATAAAAATTGAAAAAAATAGAACTTATAGATTAAATATTTTGACATTTAATAATATTAAAAATGAAACCATGAAAATAAATTACATAAAACCAAATATTTATATATAAATCCTTAACTCCACAGTAATGAACACAGGTTCTTTGAAGAAATCATTGGAAAACTTTCGGGGCCAAAGAGTTAGTTCACTGGTGAAGAGCACTTGTTCTTGAAAAGGACCTGGATTTAATTCCCAGCAACCACAGGGAGGCTTTTACCCTTCAGGCACTGGGAATTCATGTGGTATACTAACATACATGCAGGCAAAACACACAAAATATTAAAATAAAATTAAAAAAAGATTGACAAAGAATTATTTTAAAATACGCTGATTATTTTCATCAAATGATATTTTAATACAAATGATATTAGCAATACCTAAAAAGATAATTATATAAAAAATATAACGATAGTACATATGTTGGAAAATATTTATATGTTATGGATATTTATAGTGGAACAAATGGCTTGAAATACAGTAAATGACTACTTTAAGCTTGCATGGTATCTTTGACAATAGTCGTTAACTTAGGAGACAATAGTACAATGATTCTTCTACCTATGAGACAGGCATGTGAGGGCACATGTGTGAGCACATGCAAGCACTCTACACACAAGCTTTTGTCAGCTTTTCAGGAAAAATCATACGTAGGTGACAGGTGTTTTCATCAGGCTTTCTGAAGTATTAGCCTTTCTAGTGTCCCTTATCAATTTGGTTAGGAAATTTGGGGTTTTGTAAAAATACATAAATCTGTCATTTAACCATCAGTAATAATTCTATATATAAACATTATGGAGCAAGGGATTTACAAACTCATTGCATATCCTTTGACTGAGTTTTAAAATTTTAATAGCAAATTAGTAACATGGATGAATTCAAATTATGGTGGGCTTAAGCAGGAGGAAACTGTTTTAAACCAAATCCACAGATTTGTTTATTTGCATGCTAGCAAATGAGACTGTAGCTTCCCTCTAACCTCAGCTCTGAAACTCACCAGTTCTTAGAAAGGTGAATGAATAAAATCCATCTGAACTGTTTTGCAAACATTCTTGTTTCTACTAAAAAAAAAGCCACCAGCCCAAAACAGCCCCAAACACTCAAATAGATTCACCAGCAGCACACAGGTCTGCTTTTGCACTAGACATGGGCCATTGTATTTAAACACAGCACGATCTTCACTGACTGTAAATGCAGAGCACAGGAATCAGTGTGTTCACATAAATCACAGCCCAGGACACGAGAGCTAAATTTCGTTTTTCCTCTTTTAAAAACTGTTTGTTCAGATGCGATGAGTTGTTTGTTTTTTGTTGTTTTTTTTTTTTCTGATCTTTGCAACCTTCACAATGATGGCAGAGATTTTACTTGGAAGCTTGGCCAATGTCTTCATTGTTCTGGTGAGCTTTACTGGCTGCATCAAGAGAAGCAAAATCTCCTTAGCTGATAGAATTCTCGCTTCTTTGGCCATCTCCAGGTTTGATTTGCTTTGCATAATATTAATCAATTGGTGCTCAACTGTGTTTAATCCAGCTTTATTAATTGTACAGGTAAAATTTTTTATTTGTTTTGCCTGGGCTATAACCAACCATTTTAATACCTGGCTGGCAACTATACTCAGCATGCTGTATTTGCTGAAGATAGGCAATTTCTCAAACCTTATATTTCTTTGCCTGAATGGAAAAATTAAGAGTGTCATTGTAGTTGTACTTTCGGAGAGTTTGGTGTTTTTGTTTCCTAATCTTCTGACGACAACCACATGTGGCAGAGTCCAAGTGAATGATCACAGTGGCAACTTGACTGGGAAGACCAAACTGGCTTATGTCTTAAACCGTACAGTTTTGATGACATTCACTCTAAACAATGTCGTTCCCTTCACCATATCTATGATCTGTTTCCTGCTGTTAATCTATTCTCTGTGTAAACACCTTAAGACAATGAAGCTTTACAGAAAAGGATGCCAAGATCCAAGCACTATGGCCCAAATTAAGGCTTTGCAAGCTGTGATCTCCTTTCTGCTGTTATTTTCCATGTTCTTTCTATCTCTAATCATATCAGGTCACAGTTATATGAAGTCTCTGGATGAGCCAGTCCACCTGATTTGCCAGGTTATTGGAACATTATATCCTTCAAGCCATTCCTACATACTGATATGGGGAAACAGGAAGTTCAAACAGGCCTTAGTGTTGACAATGGTGCAGGTGAAAACAAGCCTCGGGCTGAAAGAAACAAAATCTTAAAGTCCTTCAACCAATATCAGAGATGTGGTGTGACTAGCAGCTTCCTATTGCTTTTGAAAATGGACTATGTTTAAATTATTTCTAAAGAAATTTCTGGAAAGTATATCTGTGCCTACCAAATTAGCAAGTTTTTGTGTTTGTGAACATGTATAAAATACACAAGAAAACATATCTATAGCATTTCCTTAATACTGCTTTATTAAAAACTATGCCATTATTCAGAAAATGATTCACATTTTTTCAGAATTATGGAGCTAGGTACAAACAATAGATATACTTATCCTCTATACAGTAAGTTTAAAACTATTTTTAAATATTACGTAAAATTGTTAGCTTATTTCAAGAAATCATTGCTGTTCACATTGTTCTTTGTACCACATGTATATATCTATTTTTTTTTTCAGATTTCTTATAGGTTATCTATTGCTGGTCAACCCTAAGTATGGCTGTATACAAGCAAAACTAGACTTAGTAGGTTTTTTTTTTTTGTTTGTGTGTCTGTGTGTGTGAATGATGGTAATTATAGCAGAAAAAGGCCTTGATTTTTGGTGGAATTGGAGGGAGGAGATGGGGCAGAAGGAGGATGAAACTGATACAAATACAGTACCTCATACATGAAATTCTTAAAAACAACATTTGATTATTTTAAAAAATGTTTTTATATTCTGGAATAAAAGTTGCTAATTTAAGTACATCTGTATTAGGAGAAAATCCAGCATTATTTTATCAACAAAAATAAGAAGTGTAGTTAAATATTGTAAATACATTCATGTGTTACACAATTTTTATGATAGTTTTTCATTGATACTATCTCAATACTCTATGGAAATTGTAATAGCTGTGATTAGAATTCATCAGCTCTATTATACTCTTCTCTCTCCTTATTGCCTCTTCTCCTGCCTCCCCCACACCAATGATTCTTTCCTCTTTAGTAGATCCCACTGAATATGAAAGTACAGGAAGGGAATAAGGGGAAGGGGAGAGAAACACCTCCACAGGTAGAGGGTAAGCAGATAAAGAGTGAGAGAGTTGTATAACCAAAACTAAGCATATGTAGATTTCAATGATGAATCACCACCTCTTTTGGACATCCAGTATACTCAATTCTAAATCACATATGGAAGACTTGTTTGAGGTAGAATTTAGTTGCAAGAATTGTTGAGTGGTGGTGGGTCACACCTTTAAGTCCAGGATTCAGGAGGTAAAGGTAAGCAGATCTCTGTGAGTTTGAAGTCAGCCTGGTCTACAGAGCAAGTTTCAGGACAGTCAGGGCAACACAGAAAATCCCTGTCTCATCAAAACAGAAATCAAAAACAAGCACAAAAAAGCAAGAATTTTGAGGCCTGGGAACATGAGAGAAAAAAGCAATAGCCCCATGCCATGCTTTGCATCTGGGCCAGGTAGGGCATAAACAGGTGCTGGCAGGGTTCCCCTGGCCATGCCCATCCTAGTGGCCTACCCAGACACCTGGAACCATGGTGTCATCTGGGCTAGGACTTCTGCCAATGGCCAAGTCTGCCTACAGCAACCAAGGTCTGAGTTGATGTTCATAGCTCCTGTTACCACCAAGGGCCATGTAGATGATTGGAGTTGTGTTATCCACCTGAGACCACGTGTGAGGTTCACATTGAAATCTCTCATCCATATCTTGGTGCTGGTTTCACCTTTGAAGACACAATCATTGCTTTACAAGTGCCACTCAAGTTTTGCTTTCTCTGGGGGCCAAGGTCCCTCCTCTTTACCATAAGCCCATGAATTGGCTCGTTGTTTTTATTTCTCTGTTTTCCCTCTGAATCTATCTTTGCTATCCGGAAGGAGGTGAGTGAAAAAGATATTCCTTTCATGGCATTGAAATTGTGATTTTCATCTTGCAAAATCTTCATAAACCATTCATCTGCTGAAATATATAAGTTGCTTCTATTTGCTAGCTATTGTGAATGGACTGGCATTGAACATGGCTGACCAAGTCTGTAGGGTAGAAGATGTGAAGAACTTTTACAGCCAGGTCTTATAATCGATTTATCTTAGCTTTTTGAGAAGTTGTCATACTTATTTTCATAGTGGCTAAAACTAAAAAACAAAGGAAAGAAATTCAGATTTTCTTCTATTTTCAATTGTCTTTAACGTTGGGGCATGCTGTCTTATTTCTCTTTTCGGCATATCTCTACCGTAGCTAGAATCATCTGTGAAAACTCTGTATTTCCTTCACTTTTGTTTAGTACTGCTAAGAGATGGAGACTGTCAGACAGTCACAATAAGGTGTCTTACTCTCTGTGTGTTTCTTGAAAGTCAAGATGTATTTTTCTGTATCTTTCTTAGCATTTGCTTTTCCTTGTTTTTTTTTTTTTGGTTTTGTTGTTGTTGTTCTGTCTATTCTTCATCTCTTTAAGAACATCTGTGTCATACTGCGTAGTTACCAGCATGCCCAGTTCATGAAGGGATGGAGCAGATACTGAAGGAAGGTGAGGTACGAGATACATGGCTGAAGATTCGTAGTGTTTATGTGGCACTGTGTCATATTATGTAAAAGAAAAAGAGAATGGGGAAGATTTGGGCTATACGATGGAACCTACACACCAATGTAGTGGCATTTCATTTGTATTTTAATAAATAAAGCTTGCCTGAAGATCAGAGAGTGAAACGGCCCTATTGGTCAGTCTTACAGTCCAGGCAGGGGTAACACACACCTTCAATCCCAGTAGCCACAATAGTTGCCTAAGAAACCAGGTGCGCATGCCTTTAATCCCAGTGGTGCACGCCTTTAATCTCAGCCTGAGAGAGTATTATAAAATGGGGGGAGACAGATCTCAGTATCAGTCTCATTCAGAGATTACTCAGGCAGGATTGCCAATTTTGGACTGAGGTTGAGGTAAGAACCAGTGGCTGGCTGCTTTGCCTTTAGGAACTTCAGGTTGAACCCCAATTTCTTTCTCTGAGTTTTTATTAATCATGCATCACACCAATGAGTCTGTTTCATTGAGCCAGAATAGAATCCCATCTTTTCATGAGCACAGAAAATGTGAATAGTATATACTTGTGATCAATCATTTCTTTCTAAATTGGAAAATGAGGAAAAAATGTTTCTTTACCTGAAGTAAGACACACTAAATAAGTGGTTCTATACAAGTATAAGTTCTTTACCCATCAATTTTAGGTAAGCTGTTTTTTAAGTTTATTAATTCTTAAGTTACACTTGTAGTAATATGTGTTAAAGCAGATGCGTTATTAAACAAAAATCCTATCCTGGCCACACCTTTGCCCCAAGCTATTACCATCTGCAAATCCACAAACTTAGTTCCAGACTTGTGGCCCAAGAATTGTCTTTGTGTACCAGCTTCCTTTCCTGGATGAATGAATGTAACTACAAAATCTTATCAAATAATTTTTTCTCTAAAGAAAATGAGGACCATCACACAAAGTGACAAATGTGTAGAATACAGAGAACAACAGACTTTGGAGAACCCAGTTGATATATTTACATCACAGCTCTGGCTCCTATTTTTCAGGAAATATCAGGGAAGAAAGGGAAGAAAGATTGTGAAGGTCAGCATACCAGAAGGTCTGTTGTGAAATTGTCTCTTCTGGAAATGGTTGCATAAATGAGAGAAGAAGGGCACTATCAGTGGACATGATCATGTTGAAGGGGGAAAGTTTTGTGTGATCCCTCCCCTAGACACAGAACAAGTAACTAATGACTGCTGGGAGAAGGACTGATTTCTCCCAGGTCTGAACCTCCTTATTAGTTGTCTAATACAGAGTGGTAAGCTCTGAACCATATATACTCAAACAGCATAAACAAACTCAGAAGGTTGTATTTATAAATTTGTGCATAAAAGTACATACATACACAGAACTAACATACATATGTAAGTACATATTTGTATGTAACAATAACAGCCATGAAAAAAGAGATTTGAGAGTAGGGAGGCATGGAAGGGATTGAACAGACAGTACCTGATGGTGGTAGGGAGGTGGAGGGAAAATAGGGAAGGGCATGATGTAATTTTATTTCAATTGAATGTATGCACATATAAAAATATCCTACCCAGACCTAGATGATTGCCTTCAGTTATTATTCATCTCCTGTATACTTACACCTCATCCAATACTACACAAAATTGGGAGGCAGAAGGAAAAAATGGCTGGACTTACAAATAAGGATCTTATAATTCTATCCTGTTCTCCTTATGATAGGAAATATAAACAAGCCAAATTGTCATTTTCTGTACCTAGCTTAACTGTTTTATTTTGCTGAATTCAGTGTTGTGACTATGACATAAAAGCATTCTGTAGTTTTACCACAACAACCATGATAGCCATGGCTGGAAACTGCATTAAACAAACAAAATAACAAACTTCTTAGTTAAACTGCTTTTAACTAAGAAGCACTTAGTTACCCTTGAGACAGTATCTTTGTAAGAAATACTGAACAGAGAATGACATCCATTGATGCTAACAAAAGTAAAAACCTGGATTATTGGGAAAAGGAATAAAATGGAATGGATTTATGATGTGGGAGTCCCTTCTGTGTGCTGTCATTACCATTAATGAATAAAGAAACTTTCTTGGCATGTTGATAGGGCAGTAGTTAGGTAGGCAGGAAGATAGAACTGAATGCTGGGAGAAAGAAGGCAGAGTCAGGGAGAGACGCCATGGAGCTGCCAGAGTTAGACATGCCGAATCTTTGCCGGTAATCCACTGCCATGTGGCAATATACAGATTAATAGAAATGGGTTGAATTAATATAAGAGCCAATAAGAAGCTAGAGCTAATGGGCCAAGCAGTGTTTTAATTAATATAGTTTCTATGTGGTTATTTTGGTTCTGGGCAGCCAGGACAAATAAACAGGCCATCCTCCTACAGATTTAAAAAGTTTGGGTAGAAGCCTTTTTAAGTATAGTAACTGATATGCAAAATGCAAATAAAATGGTAAATCAATATTATATTCAGTGCCTGGGTTTTTAGGAGTATTACTCTTTTTACATTTATTATGAAGATTCTACAAGATGGACTCATTGACCAGAATTTTTCTATTGTGGAGAGTTATAATGTTTTGGATCCAAAATCAAATTATCTTTGGCAGTCTTTAGTGTCCTTAGTAGCAATCTATTGTCCAATTGTGTGTCTGATCCCCATTCTTTCAGTTATGAGTAAAAACCTTTTGAGTATACTAACAGAACACTCACATCTACTAACCGCAAAAGCTAAGACTATCTTCAGATCATACCCAAAAGCTTTAGCAGAGTTTCATCTGCTTTTCCATAATCCACTTACCAGCTGTTCATACCGCTGTAGCACATGTGAGAAATGTCCTGTTTTATGATTTTCTTTTATCTGTAATTAGAAGTTCATGAAACCATTTCCATGTTGAATTTTTTTTTTTCTTGGGCAACCTGAATTTGTGTTCCAGGGCTATGGTCATAAATGTTTGCCTCAGAATAACCTCATGTTTTCTGAGGTAAAATATTTGCTTTGCATTTACCTCTCCGAGAGACAATTCAGTTAGAAAACTCCAACCTTACACATGAGGAGGTTTAAACAGAATCTGTGTACATACCCTGGAATTTTTTATGAAGCCAGCTTTGTTTTTTAGGAAGTTCTTTGCTTTTGTTTTCCGTAACTAGAGTTTTGTTTTATTCGTTGACCCAGGCTTATTTTGACAGACTAAAATGTGCATTTAAGACAAAAGGAGGATCTTAGAGGAGAAAAGCATGATCAGAATGAAAAAAAGCAGAACAAAAACATCAAAATCATGCAAATCAGCTTTTTGCATATCATTACATGAAAATTGAGTATTTGCTCCAGCATTGGTCAACTATAAGACTGCAAACTGCTTTGTTCAGAACATCCTGCATCTTTTACAAGCAACTTAGTGTCTGAGAAAATGACAGTGTCATGGAGACCTTCATGATTCTTGGCTTAGCATTGTATAATCAGTTATCAATAGGACAATATTTTATAATATTCAATAAATACCACTGCCACTTGAAATTATTTCATTAAGGAACTATAAGAGTTGTATTAGACTTCCTGCATTATTTATGGACAATGGGTGATCTCATACAGACCCTCTCTGGAGCCATTCTCTTTGCAGAATTCATATTTGGAATCTCAGCAAATGGATTCATAGCAGTGGTGAACATTGTGGACTTGGTCAAGAGAAGGAAAATCTCTTCAGTGGATCAGATTCCCACTGCTCTGGCCATGTGCAGGTTCAGTGAATTCTGGTTTGTAATTATAATGGGATCTCTATATAATGTTTTTGTTGATTAGTGAGAAAATGATAAAGATAATTACTGTTTTATTGGCAATGTCCAATCATTTCAACATCTGGCTTGCTACATGCCTCAGCATCTTTTATTTTCTCAAAAATAGGTAATTTTTTCAACTCTATCTTTCTTCACCTAAAGTGGAGAGTTAACAAGGTGGTCTTAGTAACACTGCAGGCATCTCTGGTTCTTCTATTTTCTAACATCATAGTTACAAACAAACAACTTGATGCCTGGTTTGATGGATTTAAAAGTAACATGTCTTACAGTTCTAGCTTGGATAATTCTGTGCAACTTACCAAAATTATTTTATTTACCAAGCACATATTTACATTCATACCCTTAACTGTGTCCTTAATGACATTTCTCCTGCTCATCACTTCTCTGTGGAGACATCTGAGGATCATGCAGCTCAATGCAAAGGAATCCAGTCATTCAAGCACCACAGCCTACATCAGAGCTCTGCAAACTATAACTGCATTTCTCTTACTGTATGTCATTGTCCTTCTGTTATTTTTTGCTCTAATTTCAAGATTTGAAATCCTGGAGCAAAGCATGCTGCTTTTTTATCACCAGAGTTTTGGATATGCGCACCCTTCAGTCCACTCTCATGTTTTGATCTTTGCAGACAATAAGCTGAGACAAGCATCACTTAAGGTACTGTGGTGGCTGAAGGGAAAACCCCCAAACATTCAGTGCCTTGGTTCCTAAAATAGTTAGGGAACATGCTACAATTCTGGGGAACATCAGGCCACACGAGACATTTGCATGCTGGAAATTTATGAATTTCTATTCATTTCTTTGGAGAATAACACTTTTGTAACTTGAAAATGTATGGTTTGGAATGAACTCTAATTCAACACACTGCATTCATAGAAATATATTTATATAAAGGTACATAATTATATTCAGAGATATATTAATATAAGATGCTTAACTATAAGACATCTTTCTATTAATAAATATAGAGAATTGTCACCACAAGACTTTCTGAAAGTTTAAAATAAAAAACCCTATGTTATATACAGGTACATATGAGAAATAAATACTATGGAGAGAACATTATAGTTTTATTCTAACAAATGTAACTTTTAATGTTACAAATCCTAAACATTTTATATTAGAAGATCAAAATATGTGTTGGAACTCAGATATTCTGCATGCCTGAATTCAAATGAAGATTCCAAGAAGCATTTTTTAAATTCCTCAATATCACAAGGTCACATCATCCTAATTATTCTATTAGAGTCTTTGTTTCAAATTAAAGAAATATTGGAATACATCATTCTGAGGTACAACTGTGACCATTAGGAGGAGATACTCATTTTGTGATGCAGTCATCAGGAATGTACCAAAACATTTGACATTTAATTTGTAAAAGATGAAATTATGACTGATAGCAGTCTTCTTATTGAGTATCCTTCTAGGAAAGTGTACGCCCTTAGTCCATTGCATCATATACCTATGAGGTGAGAAAAAACTGGATTGTCCTAGGAATAGAAATGTAAAGAAGCCTATGGGGGCACAGTCATATGACTAACATGAAAATGATCTTATTTGACAGAAATGAAAATAAAGTAAACAGAATTGGTAATCAGTTCAGTTATGTTCAAGAGTTGAACTAGAGGAGGTAAAAATGATCATGTGTCCTGTATTTTCACTGCTAAATCTTCATTAAGCCTACTCATTTCTAGAAATGAATTATTCATTTCTTATTTCTGTAAAGAAAAGCTTTAGAATGTAGAGTTCTGGTATACAATCACTTTTCCTGTTCTCTTATTGTTGTTCACTAATTTATTCATTCATTCAATCACTAAAAAGTCTTACATCAAATATTGTATGACTGTAACAATTGTGATATATCTGGTATTTCTATTTGCAGATGGAGAATTCCATTGATGTAACAATAAGCATGCTACTTGCATTGTTGAGAAATTTCAATGAAAAGTAATGAAATAAATAATTGCCAGGGGAAACAATTTGAGCCAGGTCTACCTTGACTAAAGATCAGAGAGTTTGAGCTTATTCTTTCTTCTCAAAGTTGTTGACAATAGGTGTGACTACAAACAAGAGATCCTGCTCTAGGGTGTGATTAATTAGCATTTTGAGTGTAGAGGTTGATCTGCTCTATCTGGACCAGAGATCAGAGAATTCAGTTCTATTCTTACTCCTTCAAGGAGATCAGCAGGAGGTGCTAGGGAGTGGCTGCCTGCAGGATATTTGGCTAAGAGTTTGGTAATTATAGGTCCTGTTCAAAACGCAAAATGCTTGACTGAGGATGCTCTGTTTATTCCTTATATCATGTTAATGAAGTCTGTTGCTCTGCTTTTGCAGGTATATAAGCATGTGGAAAATAAACACAGGCAATGTCAGTATTAATTGAATTTCCCTTCCGATACTGTTTTGTGTTTCTGTCTTTTATTTATTTCATATCTCTATTCCATTTGCTTAATAACTCTAATCATTACACTCCTACCAAGGCTGGACCATGACAGGCAGCATTCCGACTTGGGGCCACCTCC
>LOEQ01007800.1:274078-291450 GCA_001685075.1 Bramus lutescens | reverse complement strand
TGGCAACGTCAACAGCTAGGGTACAGTTCCAAGCCCCAGCAGCCACTGCTCCCCATATAAATCCTCAGTTTTGCAGGCCAATCTTTTTTTTAATCCCCCAACATTTCTTGTGTTTGGGGTTTTTTAAACTTGTATTTTACTTATTCATTTACTGTGTGTGTGTGTGTGTGTGTGTGTGTGTGTGTACATGAACACTTTGGCACATGTGGAAATCAGAGAGGATCTTGCAAGGGCTGGTTCTCTCCTTCCACCACGTAGGTCCCAGGGACTAAACTCAGGTGTTTGAGCTTGGTGTTCAGGTGCCTTTATCTGCTGAGCTATTCGCTGCTTCAATATTTCCCATTTTTTCCTCATACAGATTAGTTTGCCAATACTATGGCAAAATGCATGAGATAAAAAGTTTAAAATAAAGAATGCTATGGTATTGATAATTTAACTCGTGACTGCTGGGCTCCTTACTCTGGTCATATGGCAAAGCAAGTATTAGAGGTGTGAGTAGTTCAGGGCTTGTTACATCAGGGCAGTTAAGCAATGAAAGAAAGAAAAGAAATGGCCTTTTTATTTCAAATAATGGATATTATTCGAAAGGTCATGCCTTTGGTTCACTAATATCCTCCTATGAGATTACATATCCTGTAAAGATCCACCAGCCCCTGATATCTTCATCACCCTTTGGACCAAGATTTCCATGCAGAGGCCTTTGTATAAAAGTCCAGATTCAAGCCATAACAGCACTTGGGATATTTGTTCCTTGTAAATATTCAAATAGCAACCATTATACAAGGACTGAGAAATTTTCCCAACATAAAATCCACTGAAGCATGAAATAAAAATACGCTGAGAAAGATTTATTGCTGAAAAAGATAATACATCATTATTGGGATGGATTATAAGGGAGAAGAGGAGATGATATATGGTGTATCTATTGTTTTTGGAAATTTAATTAGAATTCACTGATTAAATCTACAAAATTCACTATTCCTCTAGAAGACCAGAATTTTAACTCTCTCTTATAAACATCGCATGACATTAATAAATGTCTGTGAGGAGACAATGAACATTTACACCAAAATAGTGGTTGTTTTATGAACCTCATCTCTAAACACATGGGCTTTCAAGTTCTGGGAGAGAGATTTCCCGAAGAATGAAGATCTGTGAGTAGCCTCGAAAGTTTATTTTGGACAAACATGAGGGAGAACTTCAGCTACCAGAGCCGTCCTTAGGTATGGCGAACTGCTTCAGTATTTCATGCATTTCCCATCTCTGGGAGCATTTGGGTTATGCTACATTTAGGGAAATAAAGTAGCCAAGAAATAGCGGTCTGAGTAGGTTTCCAAGAGAGGTTAGAACAATTCTTCTTTATGTGGAGATGTCCTTCTCAAGCACAGCTAATGCACCTAATGCAATAATGTAGTAATGTTGCAAGGGTGGAATTTGAGTAACAAATTTCTAGGCTCTTGCAGAATGCTTACAATTTCTCCCTAAGCATCCAAGGGATGCTATTCTCTTGTGGACTATAATTAATATCTAAAATATTTTCTCCTTGTTATTCATAGTATGAAGTGAATAGTTTTAGCATAGAAAAACATTATGCATCTATTGTTCCTTCTTGGGATCAAGTGATTTTGGCCAATTGCAAAAGGAGAATACACAGGGAATTTAGGGGAGAGGATGAGAGCCTTTTCTTTTCTTCCATGTTTTCTAGTAGCTCTTTTTGGCTTGTCTTATGCCAGAGGGAAGGTAAAAGATTCTTGAGTGTACTCTACCAAGCACTAGTATTTTCTATGTGCAGATTGTCTCATAGAAAAGGAATTTACATGACCTCTCTTCCCAACCTCCAGTCCCCAGCCTGCTCTCTGCCTCTGAGGAGAATCTTTCCACCGGTGTAGGAAATCCCAAAAGGGGAAATCAGTCTCTGCCTTTTTTTCCATCAGCTATATATCTCGCAAGTCTTAGATACAAGTTCTTTGAAATCAGTGCAGCCTTGGAAGTATTGATGCTACAGTTTCAAAGGGAATACAAAGGAAGTTGGAAGTTGGAAGGGCTATCAACCAAATTACCTACCTATATACTTACTTGCAACTGATGTCTCATGGTCCATGCTCATAATGGAGAAGAAATGAGTTAACAAAAAGATCAAAGCTTGGATGATATATGTCAGTACCCTTCATTATCACTGAAATGCTCAAAACCCTTTAAGAACTCATCTTACTGAAAGTGAAAGCCCAAATCCTTACAGCATCCCAGGCAACCCTCCGTGACTCAGTCCCTACTATTTTTTCCAATTTACCTATCATAACTCTTCGGTGCTCGCTCTGCTCCTCCTTTACTGGCTTCCTTACAGTTTAGAGCAGCCAGGAATGCCTTCTTTCAAAGACCACATTTCTTTCATCCAGAGCTCTCTCCCCACTTCCGTTCCCATGCTAACTTGTGTGCGGTTTTAAATGTGGTGTGATGATTATCAGTGGGTACCAGTGACATCACATATTAGGTTTGCCATGTAAAGAGTTTGAAGTTGTCTGGAGCCTGGGCTGGTGTGTTGAGGATGATGGTAGAATTTTATAAGCTACAATTTGAGTCGGTTCATTTCCCACTTGGGTCTTCTGAGATTATTCAAGGTGGTTCCATCAATCATAAAACATGTTTACCCTATGCCACCCGAGCTTCCCTTCAAAAAAGAAAAAGAATAATTGTGCCTGTCTTTTCGCTTCTTTTAAGCGACATTAAGTTCTCACATGTGACCTGGCTTTAACCTGTGAGTATTTTATGCTTCTTTCTTTCATTTGCATAACAACATATCAACATGTCTTACCGTGCTTGATACAAATAAATCCTGGGAATGTTTTAAAATATTTTTCACAAATCAATTTAACACAAGATGGGAATAATGTCTCCCAAGGCTATTTTACTTTTCAGCTTGCTGATAGTGTGCAAAGACCATAGCCGCTCCCTGGAAATGCTTGGCTATTGTTGGCATACATGATGCTTAATGCCAAATGGTTCTTGCTTGTGATATTTCCAACTTCAGGTGTTATAAGTTTCTGGACTGAAGAAGAGGAGCATGTCCAACTGAGTTCTCATTAAGATGCTGAAATGTAACTAACTATTAGAAAATTAAATTTTTCTGTTTCTGATTTGATGGTTTATAATTTTTCAAAATATTCTGCAGAGTTTATTTGTATTGCAGTGATAATTCCTAAATTATTCCCCGAGCAAGAAAATCTGAGTCATGAGAATGGGCCTACTGCTTATTTGTTATAGCCCACTGTTGCTTTTTCTCCTGAATGGTTGTTCACAGTCCTGCCATCCCCAATGCAGTGGGAGTGTGCTACTGATCATGTGCTGGTAAGTCCTGGTTACTCATACAGTTGGTGTTAAAGCCTCCGCAAAACCACAGCATTTACAAACATGTCTTCTCAAGAGCTGCTATGGGATAATGCTCTTGTAAGTGTAAGGATTTGTCACTTATATTGTTTTAATAAAACACTGATTGGCCAGTAGCCAGGCAGGAAGTATAGGTGCGGCAACGAGACTAGGAGAATTCTGGGTAGAGGAAAGCCTCAGTCTGCAGTCACTAGCCAGATGCAGAGGAAGCAAAATGAGCATGCCTCACTGAGAAAATGTTCCAAGCTATGTGACTAAACATAGACAAGAATTATGGGTTAATTTAAGTTGTAAGGTCTAAGTAATAATAAGCCTTGGCTAATAGACCAAGCAGTTTATAATTAATATTAACCTCTGTGTCTTTCTTTGGGGCTGAATGGCTGAGTGACCAGGTGGGACAGAAACTTCAATCTACAAAGAGCTGTGTAACTGCTACTGCTCTGAGTTCTGTTCCAAACCAGCAGAATATAAGAGTCTTGTCCCTGATGTTTGACAGACACTCTAAATCTAATTTCTTATAGAAGAAACTGGAAACAGTTTCCAGTTCACTTAAAATATTCTAAAGATGCTATTCAATTAATTTAAAAAATTTAAACATACGAGTTGCTGTGCATTAGCAAATGCTCTCACTCTCAAACAGCTGGAAAACAAAAGCTAACATTTCAGAGACCTCAAATCTCTCTGGGACTGTCTAGAATGCTCCAGAAAAGGATTCTGCCACCAAAACACAAGCGTCAGAAAAATCTAGAATATCAGGCATCAGAAAAATATAGGAAAGATAAAGCTTTGAACAAAAACAAGAGGTTTTCAGAAATGAAGAAGATATAGAGCAATGCCTGAGCTCATGTTGAACATACCATTATTCTCTCAACAGGAGGAATTTATGAATTTTACTTTTATGGTGGGTTTATATACAACTTGGTACTTGAGGAAAATCTGCTGTAATTTTTCAGCAAATTTTAAGGAATTGGAAAGAAGGGACAGTGATATCCTAGGTGCTGTCAATCAAGAGAATGAAGGTCTCCTGGGAATTTATGTCTGATGAATCAAGAGAGAGTAAACTATATTCTCACATCAGAGAAACAAACAATTTCCAACAGCTCTTTGGGGCCTCCTTTCCTAAAAGCATATTACTCTGCCTAGAAGGAACTCACTTAAATTCTAAAGTGTTTTCATTAGTTCTCAAATAAGGGGTGGCTGGAGTATCTCCCGTTGATTGATTTCTAATGGAAAAAAATTTCTCCACACAAATGGTGGTTTAATCTATCATAGACTATTCTTTTATAGTTTGGAAGCTGGAGGTATAGAGTCGATTCCACCAAGCTACTGAATCAAGGAGTAGAAAGGCTACTTCCCTAGGGGGCTCGAGAGCAGAATCTGTTGTCTGTCTTTTCCCAACATCTAGGACTTCTGTTGTCCTTGGCCAATGTGTGTCTCCAACTTTTTATTCCCGTCATCATATGTCCTGCTTTTGGGGCCCTTCTACCTCTGCTCCACCCCCACCCCAAGAAACATAAGGAATTATTTTCACTGTGCTACTCAAGGAAAAAACCCTTCAAGGGGATATAAACGCTGGAAAACAAATGTAAGAAAAGTGAGCATGTCCAATTTCATAAAAGCAATATGTTGTCTATATCCTCTTGATTAATTTTGTGTTAAATTTTACTAACTTTTCTCCTTCCGGTTTGATGGATTATAAGTTTTTAATATATTCTGCAAAGTTTGTCAGTATTCCTGTGCTAAATCCTATATTTTCCTCCTAGTCTTCTGTGGTTTCACTGATCTGGCTCTTATCTTTCTTTTGGTTAGTATGGCTAAGGACATGTCAATCTTGTATTGTTTTTAAATAATCAAAACAATCTTTGTTCCATTCAGTCTGTAACTTTTTCTTTTGGCTCCCATTTTATTACTTTCATTTCTGATTTTCACCAATTTCCTCTATTATTTGGGGTTTGGCTTGCTATTCTTTTCCTAAGATTTGAGATACACCATTAATTTTTATCTGAGATAATCTATTTATTTATTTGTTTATTTATTTATTTATTTATTTTACACCCGGGCCACAGTTCCCCTTACTCCTCTCCTCCCAGTCCCTCCCCCTATGCCACCTTTGTTCCCTCCTCCCCAATCAATCCACTCCTCCTCTGTTTCTGTTTAAGAAAGGGCAGGTCTCCCATGAGTATCAACAAAACATGGCATATCAAGTTGCAGTAAGAGTAAGTACCTTCCAATGTATGAAGACTGGGTAAGGTAATCCAGCATGAGAAGTAGAATTCCCAAAGCCTGTAAAAAGTGCCAGACAGCCCCTGTTCCTACAAGAGGATCAAGTTATACAACTACACCATTTATGCAGCGTGCCCAGGTCAATCCCATGCAACAAACCAAAAACCCAATTTTAAAATGGGGTAAAGATGAAAACAGAGAATTCTCAACAGAAGACTCTCAAATGGCCAAGGAACACTTAAGGAGATATTCAACATCCTTAACCGTCATGGAAATGCAAATCAAAATGACTCTGAGATTCCATCTTACACCTGTCAGAATGGCTAAGACCAAAAAACACAAGTGACAGCTCATGCTGGTGAGGATGTGGAGCAAGGGGAACACTCCTTCATTGCTAGTGGGAGTGCAAACTTGTATAGCCACTTTGGAAATCAGTGCAGCTATTTCTCAAAAAAACAGGAGTCAATCTACCACAAGAACCAGCTACACTATTCTTGGACATAAATCCAAAGGGGCTCAATCATACTACCAGGACACTTGCTCAACTATGTTCATAGCAGCTTTGTTAGTAATAACCAGAATCTGGAGACAGCCTAGATATCCCTCAACCAAGGAATGAATAAAGAAAATGTGGCACATTTGCACAAGGGAGTATTACTCAGATGTTAAAAACAAGAATACCTGGAAATATGAAGGCAAATGGATGGAACTAGAAAAAACACTTATCCTGAATGAGGTTACACAGGCTGAGAAAGACAAATATGGTATGGATTCACTCATGAATGGATATTGGCTATAAAATAAAGGATAACTATGTGACAGTCCACAGACCCAGAGAGACTCAGTAACAAGAAGGGTTCTTGGAGGGAGACTCAGATCCCCTGGGGAAGGGAAAAGAAAAGAAAAGAGATTTTGTGAGTGAACAGAGGGCAGATCCAGACAGGAACGTGAACAACCAGTTTGGGAGCAGGGGTATGGAAGGGAGTACAGAAAGAGACTACTGGAAAGGGGATGGCATTTCTGTGACAGGTAATCATCTGTCACAAGGGATTTCCCAGGAATCTACAAGGATGACCCCAGCTAAGACTCCTAGTAATAGGGGATATGTAGCCTGAACTGGCCATCTCCTGTGACTGGACTGGTGTCTAGAAAACTCACAGAATCAACTAACTTGGTCTCATAAAGCCTCACAGAGACTTATAGTTGATTTTTTTGTATAGTCACTCACAACTACAACTTCCACTTTCAAAATTGTCCTGGAGCTTGGAAGGTGGCTCAGTGATTAACAATACTTGCTGCCTTTCCAAACCAAAGTTGGTTCCCAACACCCAAGTCAAACAGCTCACAACTGTCTGGACCTCCATTTCTAAGGCAGCCAACATCATTTTCTGACTTCATTAGATACCTGAACACAGATGGCATATACTCACACAGACACATACATAAGTAAATAAAAATAAAATTTCTTAAAGGATTGGAGATTTAATTTGAGCACGATGTCCCAAATTCAGCCCACCCTACTTCTCATGTAAAACTAAAGAAACTAGAAATTCTTTCTGGATTCTCAAATATGCTGGTAAGCAGTGCTTTATTTTTTTTTTAATTTTAAACTTTCCTCGCCATTTTTAAATGGCCTACTTACTACTCAAAAGCTTATTGTTCAATCTATGTGTTTGTAAATTTTATGTAGTTTCTTTTGATGTTATGTCTAGTTTTATTCCAGTATGATCTGACAGAACACAGAAATAATTTATCTTTTTTGCATTTATTAAGATCTTGTTTATGGCCTAAAATGTGATAGACTTTGGAGATGGTTCAATGGGCTTCTGAAAAGAACATGTATCTTTCAGCAGTAGATTTCTGTAAAGTCCAGATCTGTGGAGGCAGTTTAGCTCTGAAGTTTCACTATTAAATGTTTATCTGAATTATCTTTTTGTTAATGAGAATAGGGTACTGAGATCTGAAACTTTATTACTATGTCTGGACTTTGAACCCACTATAAATATGAAGAATAACAAAAGCCCTGAAGAAACCAATAGCAGAAGATTCATACCTTAGACAAATAAAGTCTATATGCAAAAAACCTTACAGCTAACATTAGACTTGCTTAGAATATCTAAAATATTTCTTCTAATATCAAATGGGATGAGTCTGTCCCTCATTAAATTAATATAGTAACTATAAAAATCAGTATCAGATTCTTCAAAATTAAAAAATAATACTTCAATAAGATCCAAGTGTGCCAATTCTGGATATACACCCAAAATAACCCAGACGTTTTCTTTACAGATACCTGCAAAGTCATGTTTATCATAAAAATAGGCAAGCTATGGAATCCACCAAGAAAGTCATGAATGGATTACTGGGTAAAGCAATTGTGATATATGTCCATGATAGAGCATTGACCAGTCATAAAAATATGCTCATTGACCAGAAAATGATGGAACTGAAGATCAGTCTGTTAAGTGGGGTAAACTGGGCTAACCAAGGGAAGTGTTGGATTATTTCTTTCAAAAGTCTGATGTTGGTGGGTTACAAGGAAATATCAAAGAACAAGAGTGGCTATTAGAGATATAGAAGAAGAGTGAGGAGGGATGAGGAGAACAGGAGAGAGGATGAACATGGCCAAGGCACATTACCTGCATGCACAGAAATGTCATAATGAACACCTTCACTAGGTATGTTTAGTATATGCTAATGAAAATTCGCTGTCTTTATTGACAAAGTTCAGTGGAGAGCAGCCTGAGTGAGAGGTTGTTCTTTTCCTTGGAAGATGTACTAACCCAGGCTGTTTCCATTACCTAACTTGAATCTGAGCCATCGTCTTCCTGGAAAGTAAGTGTCATGTGTTAGGTGGATTTTTTTTCTTCATCTGAGGGCTTTCTACTATGGCCTCACAGTTAAGTGTAGGCATGTTTTATACAATTAGACAGATGTTTGGGCAGCTCAGCGATGGTGCTAGTCCTCGGATCCTTGTCGGTGGAATTTGGCAGTGTGATCACTGCCTGAGGTTGCAGGAAAAGATCTTAGCAAAACATGAAAGAATTTTTAAGATGGCAAAGGAGACAATTTTTTCCTCTTTAAAAGCAAGTTAAATGCATTCTCTTCCATCCCTGACTGAAATTTCCTACATGTAAAATTAAAAAAAATAAGATATTGACATCAAAACCTGAGAAAGAAGCAAAAAGCATTAATCTATCTTTCTACAAGGAAATGACTAAGTCCATTCACACCATAGTTCCCTCAGCTATGACATAGCTCACTAAAGCCACCTCAGAGATTTTATGTGTGCGTATGTGAGTGTGCATGCACACATGTTGAAATGTGTATATTTACACAAAGCTTAACAAAACTCTTCTCATAATTTTTAGGTAATCAGTTTATAATATGTTTGTTATATAGAATATAATAGTATTTGAGATTCCAGAGTGCCTAGATTTCCTGTTCAGTCCTGAAGTTTATCTAAACATCAGTGTTCCTTGTCCAGACAGTCACACAAAGACCTTCACAGCTTCAGTTTTTTTTCCATTTTTTAGAATTTAAATATAATTGCAACATTTTCCCCTTTCCTTTCCTCCTGCAACTGTTTATATGATACCCTTTACTCTCTCATTCATGAACTCTTTTTCATTTTAGATAGACAGACAGGCTGATAGGTAAATGGTAGATACATACACATATGTGATATATAGAAAACACACCCAGTTTATATACATGTGCATATATATATATATGGTATTTGTGTATGTATATGACTTCATATATGACCAGTTGGTATTGAAGAACAAATCAGGGGTCTTCGTCTCTGGGAAAGGCTATTTCTTCCACTATCAGCATTCCTTATTTAACTCTAGTTCTTTGCTTAGTGGTGAGGACCTGTGAGATTTCCCCTTTCATGGTAGCATATCCCCGGATGTTGTCTTCCGCCATGTCTGCTTTAGATAACCGTATTGCTGAGGTATGATGGGTATAGTATCTGTCAGTTCTGAGAAACACAGCCTCACAGTAGATTTCCTGATCCATATCTTCATAGAGCAATATTGTGCACCCACACAGGGTAATTCCACTTTAACTCATTTTTAAAGCTGTATTTTGAAACTGACTTACTAACTGTTGAGTTTCCATAAGACTTAAGAAACTTTAACTCTGGTTAACCCACTCACTAGGCCCACTTTCTCTACATTCCTCTGTTTCTATTCCTTCTTAATATTTAACCCTGTGCCTTCTCTTATTGTCCTTATTTGGATCCTCTTGCTGTGATAAGGATCATGTTTGCTCCATGGATTTTTTATTAATTCATCATTGACCTCTGCTATTCCTATTCTGCTGATCCTATCCCTCTATCTTGCCTTCCATTTATGATACTCTACTATCCACATAATCTGTTCTGTTACTGTAGCTTTGCGTTGATATTTTTGTTTGGCTTATTACATGTTTCATTTACAATATCATTTCATTTTGGCTTGTCTTCAACAATCCTATTTCTTCATTGAATTTTCACTTTCATCTCTTATATTAGTTTATACCATTCATCTCTATTTGTTCTTTTAGAGTACACTTCTGTCTTCTTTGAGATGTTCAAACATACTTATCAACATTCTTTTGAATCCTTGATCTGGAAGATTTTTGAGGTTATTTGCATTGGGGTCTACCATTATAGGACTTGTAACTTTAAGAGGAGACATATTGTCTTGGATTTTAGGGCTCTTTCAGGTTTTGTACTGGGACTTGCACATCTGGAGTTAGTAGGTTGGGTAGTAGGCTTTGGGATGCTGGTCTAGGGACTGCTTACCTATCAGCCTGGGAACTAGGGAAACTGGGGAGGTGAGGGAGTAATCATTGCCTGAGGACATCTTATCTGCTGATGCAGGAGCTGGGCAGAAAGTAGAAGTTTGGATTGGGTTGCTAATGCTTGAGGACCACTTACTTGTCAGCAGCAGAAGCTGGACAGGCCCAGTTGTCAGAATCTAGCTACATCTACCTGTTGTTTCTCTCTCCATCCACCTGGATTTGGGTGAGGAGAGAAAGTTTGTGCCAAATGGGTTGGGTTTTTGGAAGTTCTGACCTACAGGCATCAGGATGTTGGCAGGGAAAGTGGTAGGGACCACATTTGTACATTTGCAGGCAAGTTTCTTTTTTTATGTGTGGAAGTAAGCAAGAAAAATGTAATGCTTCGATCATCTTGATTGTGACCTGTCATCAAACAACCTGGCAATGGTGACTTTGATTGAAAACAATTTTTGTGTAAGATGTCACGGGACTTGGATCTTCCATTGTGTGCGATCTCAGTTTGTCCATGTGTAAAATATGATCTGAACTATGTCTTAAGTTAGCTCAAGGCTATCAGAATATTCCTCCTGCTTCTCGTTAAGACACTAAACTACAAATACCCCTAAAGGAAGCGTAAGGTCTAATGGAAAGGACTTAAAGACAAACCAGGATTGAAATCTCACATAAGAACTTATCAGCAGATATTGGGTTACGTTTTCCTCAGTTCCCCTCATTTAGCAGGTGAGAACTCAAATATTAGTTCTTTTTTCATAAGCCTCTAAGCTGGATCAATTCAGAAAATTCAAATAAAACTGCAAAGTCTACCAATGTGCAAAAATATTTTTCATTTTGTTTTATGTATATCATTTTAAGAATAGAAGTGTTTTGTTTGCACCTATGGTCTGTTTGGCATGTGTATGAAGTTCCCATGGAGCCCAGAAGAGGGCAGCAAATTCTCTGGGACTGGAATTACAGATACTTTTGAGCTACCTTGTGAGTGCTGGGAATTGAACTCTGGTTCTCTGGAAGAAAATCCGGCGCTCTTAGCCATTGAGCTCTCTTTCCAGCCCTAGAATCTTTGCTGTTTGTTTTTAGAGACAGGGTCTCATTAAGTCATCCTGGCTGGCCTGGAACTCATTCAGACTAAGCTTGTCATGAGCTCACAGAGATCTACCAAGCTTCTGCCTCTGAATGCTGAGATTAAAGGCATGTGCCACCATCCCCACTATTACTTGTTTGTATAATATCATTTATTAGACTATGATCATTTAGAAAGGTAAATGTTCAGTAGTCACCAAAGTGTTACAGCATACCTTCTCTGCCCGTGATGAAATTTGACAAACACACCTCACTCTCAAAACATTTGATTATGCAGATTTTTCTAATTAGTCACAGATCTCAGAATGACCCCAGAATTTATTACCAGAATAACAGATGGCTACAAACTAAACTTCATACATCAAGCATGGCACAGGAATCTATTGGCTATGCCATTATTACAAAACACTCTCAGTTGACCTGAATCCTTCAGACATTGACCATTCATACTATATGTTTTGTGTGACTGTCATAATTTATATTGATTTTTCAGTTTCTTGGATTAAGAGCCAGAGAAAATATCTATAAAGCATTCCTTTGAGTGAGTCTGTGAGTGCATTTTTTGAGAGAATTAAACCTAACCAAGGGTTTAAATCATGGATGTTTGCAAAAGCTGAATATAATATTGGGTGGTGGATACTGCGAATTATGGGGACATGGAACGCATGGATCACTTGAGATGTGTCTTTGAATTGCACTTCTTGTCTGGATCAGCCCTACCTTAATTCTTCTTATGTGGCTACCCCCATGTGGCGAAACCTTGGAAACTGTGAACAAAATAAGTCTTGCACCCTTTAAGTTATTTGTGTCACGAATTTTATCACAGGCATGCAAAAAGAACCCGCATAACAATAATCACTTTGTTGTGGCAATCCTAAGGAGAAAACTAAGCACAATCAACAGCCAGCATCGATTTCAGGCCCTCAAAATCAGTCACTCTAGTTGAGGAAATCTCAAGCCTGTCGGAAAGGAAAGAGTTAAAGATCACATTAGCACTCAGACTTCAATGATGAGCTTAACCAGAGATATGAAGCCTGGAGAACACTCTCAGACTATATGATTCATCCCATCAGTCCTGGAGTACATAAGTTTGTCACAAACCTTTGAACTTTTATCCTAACATGTTACCAAGTAATGCTGATACAGATGTTTCAGGAGTCACACTGAGAACCACCGCACCAGTAAAAGGACAATTAGTCTTAGAGTGAGAAGACTTCTTTTGGAGACATTCTCCTGCTTTTTATAGTACTCATGTTATTTAAAAAAAAATACTCCGAACTATTTCTAGGCTGCATCTCAGTGTTTTCTAGAATGCTTAGCAAGTTTTGACTTGCTTACTGGTGGTTCTTTGCAAAAGTCTTACACATGGTTCAACATGAAAGAAACATATATGAGTGTTACAGATGTTGCTTGTGGAGGATGAAAACGTGTGAGCCTGCAAGCTTATCAGCTCCCTGTATGGACTCACCTTCTCCCCTCTCAGCAGTCATGGGCAGAATGCTGATGCAATTTTCCAACCAACTTCTGAGATTAACCAGACTCTCAACGAAGCTAAAGTTTTCCAACTGCTTAGGGTGTTTGATTCAAGACACTTTCCCACTTCTTTGCTCTACAGAGATTAGGGAGAACCTGTCAATCAGAGAGGAACTAGGGTGGAACCCTCAGCCATTGGCAATTACTCATCAGAGTCGTACTTATGACTCATGACAACAACTTGCCCTGGGGATGGGATGGAAATCATCTGGAAAACACCCTCAATAACACTAAACAAATGTTCTGGGAACAAGACAAAGAAACAAAATATGGTCACGATAGTTAAAGTCCCCTTTAAATCCTATGTCTTCCCGACAGTGGAAAGAACCCAGAGTTTGCAGTTCGAAGTCCTAGCTCTGTGACTTATTGATATATTTGAAAAAGTTACTTCCAAATTTTGTCAGCTTAAAAGCTCAGCTGTGGATTTGAGCTAGTGGGAGCTCACTGACCCCAGACTGTGGAAATAGTGTAAGACTGAACTAGGCCCACTCAATGTGGGTGACAGTTGTGTGGCATGGGGAGTTTGTGGGGCCACTAACAGTAGAGCCAGTATTTGTGCCTAGTGCATGAACTGGCTCTTTGGGACCCATTCCCTATGGAAGGAGACCTTGCTCAGCCTGGGTATAGGGGGAAGGCCTTGGTCCTGCCTCAAGTGATGTGACAGACAGATTTTACTGACTCCCCATGGGAGGCCTCACCCTCTCCAAGGAGTGGATGGGGTGGGGTGGAGAGAAGGCAGGGAAATATGAAGGCTGGAGGGAGAGGGAACTGAGATTGATATGCAAAATAAGATCATTTTAAAAATAATATATATGCACATATAAAGCTCAGCTGTATTTTCAAAGAATANTCAGCCTGGGTATAGGGGGAAGGCCTTGGTCCTGCCTCAAGTGATGTGACAGACGGATTTTACTGACTCCCCATGGGAGGCCTCACCCTCTCCAAGGAGTGGATGAGGTGGGGTGGAGAGAAGGCAGGGAAATATGAAGGCTGGAGAGAGAGGGAACTGAGATTGATATGCAAAATAAGATCGTTTTAAAAATAATATATATGCACATATAAAGCTCAGCTGTATTTTCAAAGAATATAAAATATTTTTTGATCAATAAATCAATAACTTAGCAAAACTCTCTTGACTTCAGTTCCCTCATCTGCCAAAGAAGACAATATAGGCTATGGTCATGGTCCTTTCTTGCCTCCAGTGATTTAAAAGGTAAGGTCCTTTTGCAGATGACCCCAGACACTTCAGACACAGGATTGCAAGGAACCAAGGTAGAACTGACTTGGATGCTTCCTTCCTGAGGGTCAGAAAACGTTATGCAAGTTGCCAGCAGACAAAGGGAATTATGGGTCCTCCCCAGTTATAAACCCTATGAATCATAGCAATGACTGGCCCAGAAAANAGAACCTGTCAATCAGAGAGGAACTAGGGTGGAACCCTCAGCCATTGGCAATTAGTCATCAGAGTCGTACTTATGACTCATGACAACAACTTGCCCTAGAGATGGGATGGAAATCATCTGGAAAACACCCTCAATAACACTTAACAAATGTTCTGGGAACAAGACAAAGAAACAAAATATGGTCACGATAGTTAAAGTCCCCTTTAAATCCTATGTCTTCCCGACAGTGGAAAGAACCCAGAGTTTGCAGTTCGAAGTCCTAGCTCTGTGACTTATTGATATATTTGAAAAAGTTACTTCCAAATTTTGTCAGCTTAAAAGCTCAGCTGTGGATTTGAGCTAGTGGGAGCTCACTGACCCCAGACTGTGGAAATAGTGTAAGACTGAACTAGGCCCACTCAATGTGGGTGACAGTTGTGTGGCATGGGGAGTTTGTGGGGCCACTAACAGTAGAGCCAGTATTTGTGCCTAGTGCATGAACTGGCTCTTTGGGACCCATTCCCTATGGAAGGAGACCTTGCTCAGCCTGGGTATAGGGGGAAGGCCTTGGTCCTGCCTCAAGTGATGTGACAGACAGATTTTACTGACTCCCCATGGGAGGCCTCACCCTCTCCAAGGAGTGGATGGGGTGGGGTGGAGAGAAGGCAGGGAAATATGAAGGCTGGAGGGAGAGGGAACTGAGATTGATATGCAAAATAAGATCATTTTAAAAATAATATATATGCACATATAAAGCTCAGCTGTATTTTCAAAGAATATAAAATATTTTTTGATCAATAAATCAATAACTTAGCAAAACTCTCTTGACTTCAGTTCCCTCATCTGCCAAAGAAGACAATATAGGCTATGGTCATGGTCCTTTCTTGCCTCCAGTGATTTAAAAGGTAAGGTCCTTTTGCAGATGACCCCAGACACTTCAGACACAGGATTGCAAGGAACCAAGGTAGAACTGACTTGGATGCTTCCTTCCTGAGGGTCAGAAAACGTTATGCAAGTTGCCAGCAGACAAAGGGAATTATGGGTCCTCCCCAGTTATAAACCCTATGAATCATAGCAATGACTGGCCCAGAAAATATCCACAATGGTACAATAATGATGCATTTGTCTTGGGAGTGCCAACAGCTATGTAATTGAACCTAAGGTATGGTCAAAAGGAGGAAATCCATGCTTGATACTATGAACCTAGATATCTTCCCATGAATGAAATAGCCATAGATCTGAGAGGCCATAGATCTGGCCCTCTACTGAAATTTTCCTAAATTAATATAACATAACTGTATTCTAAATGTTTATCCTTATACCTAAAGAAAAGTGAAGTTCTCACCCCTCCTCGTCAAAAGAGCTTCATTTTGCAACAGATGAAAACTGCTGCAGAAATCCACAATTGCTCAAAATGCAAATAATAAATGACTAGGGAATGTTCAATCTCAACTTATTCACCAGTAATTTAACCCCTCCACACAGGACTCACAGAAGAAGGTGTGGAAGGATTGTAAGAGCCAGAAAGTCATCAGGATATCTGCTGCTCGATAATGTCTTACGAACACTACAGGGAAGCTGTACTTATGCATGAATACCAACAATATTATGACTTAAACAAGACCTGCATAATGACAGCATCAGTTGACATGATGATGTGTCTAGGAGAAGTTTTACAAGGTCCTACCACTAGATGAGGAACTACAGGAAACCAATTGTTGCTGAGAGCAGAAGAATCAGTTTTCCTAAGGTAGAGTTGCCCTGATAGGTTGCCCCATCCCAAGGGGTCAGCCTTAAACGCAAATATGTAGAAGCAACGCCAAATGGACTCAGCTGTGTATGTGTGGGACAACAATAATCAAGAAAAAGCCATGACTGTGAGAAGGGGAAGGGGGCACAGGAGGAATTGGAGCAGAGAAAGGGAGTGTGGCCAAGCTATAAATACAGCCCACACATTAAATTCATTAAAATTGTTCAATAAAAAGAGCTTATTAATACATAAATAAAATTGAAATGAATGAATGAAATCTATGCCCTGGCAATGCCGAAGCATGCTTGGGCAGCCCATATATGGAGGTTTTGTTAAACTTGCCCAGTGGTTTTCATGTTCTAAGTTGATGAGGACAACTGATCAGGTCTCTTCCTCAAGAGGGCACCAGCTCTCATTACAGAATGGTTGTGAGTCACCAAGTAGTTGCTGGGAATTGAACTCGGGACCTTTGAAAGGGCAGGCTGTGTCCTTAAATATGGATAGACAACTCTTCAGAGCCAAAACCAAAGATTCCTAGCTCTTAGTCTCCTTGCAAATGGCACACGAGGTAAGGAAGTCCCAGAATGTAGTAACCCCTCACGAAGTAGAGTCTGTAAATGATGAAAGGGCTGCTGGGAAGGCATTTGGGTGATTGGCACACTCACGTCACTGTTTCAGATATTCAGGGCCCACGTTTTCATTATTTTCAATAGTTCTAGAGGAGAAACAACTTTATCTCACAACAATGAGCTGCTGCTTTAGCTGTGAAGTTACCAGTTGTCCCTATTGTGACTGTGCTACTCAGTTTCTTGTCACTCTAAGGGGCCAAGGGTACTACAAACTCCTTCACAAGCATGTCCTGAACGACTTAAAAACTTCTCACATGGTCCTGATTCCTAAAGGTTCACGGAGTCTCTCAATGATCGTCTAAGGACCAGGCCTTTAACACACGGAGCTTTGGAGGAAATCCAAACCGTAGCTGTGAGCGATGAGAATTAATTTATTCCCCAGTTATCATCATTTTATATTAAAGAAAATGCTGATGTTCTTAGTCTCTTGAATGGTGTCCAGAACCTCATCTTCATCTTCCCTATAAGATAAGATCTAGGAAGGGGAACAGGAGGAAAACCACCCCAGAGCACTGCGATAAAAGCAGCATCGCTGATCCTGCTGCCTATCCCCAGAACCTAAGAATGTAGAACTTAATCTCACCACATTCTGAGGGCCTGGAG
>LOEQ01007800.1:232553-268339 GCA_001685075.1 Bramus lutescens | reverse complement strand
GCTAGATATAATGGGCCAGGCAGTGCTTAAATGAATACAATTTGTATGTTGTTACTTCAGGTGTTAATCTAGCTGTGCAGGAGCCAGGCGGGACGAAAGCAGGCCCGCTCCCCCTTCACTACAGATGCTCTAGATGGTAGAAAGGACAGGCAAATGGGATTGATCCTGAAGACAGCAGGAAGGATCCCTGCCCACACCTTGATCTTAGAGTTGTAATATCAGCACACCACACAAACATTCATTACTATAAGCTTCTAAGTGTGTTGCTCCCTTACAACAATAGAAAATTTACTCACTGCCTTATATTGGAAGAGGCTGATCCTTATGTCTCTACCGAACTCTGGTATGGAATATAAATAACATCTTATTAGCAACATGAGGTCACTAAATTATTCATGGAAAGGACAGCAAAACACACAAAAGCTAACTTTCTCAAATATTGAACCCGGGGCTTTTGAGCTAACTCAGCAGTTACAGCTCCTGCTGTTCTTCTACAGAACCTGATTCAGTTCCCAGCACTCAAGTACAGTGGTTCACAGGTAACTGCCCGCAACTCCAGCTCTAGGGACTCCAATGTCCAGGAACCCGCACACATGACCTACAGTCACATAGACACATATACATATCATGTGCAAAAAAATAAGATTAAAATTAATCTTTAAAAGAGTAGAGCCAGTTCAATCCTGATCTTGAGGACCTAAGGCAAATATTGGGGCTCTGTGTCCATAAGTTCTTTGAGATAGCAAACAAACAAAAAAAAACAAAAAAAAAAGCAGTGAGTGTTTATGTATCTATAACCATGGGTCTTTAGGCTGTGGGTTTCTTATAAGATACAAGCTTTGTGTAAGAGAGAAATGCAAAGAAGAAAGGTGCTAATTCTGCTCATTGTTTGGACAAACATGCAAAGGACAATTGCTGTACAGCACTTTTCTTTGTGTGATTTGATTTCTGATTCAATTGTTTGCTGATTGTCTGTGGATTTTTCTCATTTAAATTTAATTTACAGTTTTGAAAAAAATATTAGACTTAGAGGGAAACTGAGTCCACGAAAAGAGAATTCTATGTATGCTAATTTTATCTTTATCCTAATATCTCTTTATCCTAATATCTCAAATCAGGCTTACATAATATATTGGGTATGTTCGGTAGAAAGAGTGAACCAATGCTGATACACTATTACTAATTAAAGTCTGCAGCTTATTCTAATATTACTAATGTTGCAGATAAAGAAAGTAACTGAGAATGGGCATGTGGACTGTCCAGGGCCAGGAATCGGACCAGCAGGAAAGCGGCATCTGGAGAGCGTTCTGGGCTGTCACAAGACACGTCTCTCAACGTCTCCAAGTCTAAGCCGGACAAAACATGAATCCTCTTCCCCAGATGCACCACCACTTTCTTCTTCATCCGAGGGTAGTAACTTCTTTCCGACTCCAAGGGAAACGATTAAGAATAACCAGATCTCACAACATTCAGAAATAAGCCAGGCAGTTGATACCGGTCCAGACGATTGGCCACAACATCCTAAATATGAGAATAGTCCTGTTCGGATGCTGCACTGCAGCATCAGCCCCCAGACTTCCCATGTGAAAGCAGGCCAGTCAGAGCTACCTCCAAGCCAAGAACTCAAAATAAAAATGTGGCTGCAGATTCTATCCCTAAAAGGGAGGCAAAGGAAGTCAGTGTGAGAATCCATTACTTTCAGAAGCACCGTGCCAAAGCAAAAAACAAACAAGACAATGTCTAAAAGTAAAACTCATCTAGCCTCAATTTGGGAACCCTGCCCTGAAATACAGAAACTTTGCTGGTAAACTAGGAAATGGCTCAAGACAGCTGGACCAAGCCGTCTTTTGTACTCTGGGAAGTCCCTGCTTGTGACGGGTTATACCAGTCAGGGGTGAGACCCCTCGAGGCAAGTCTATGATTTGGCATTCCAGCAAGTGGCCTAGGAGACCCTGTAAGCAAAAAGGACATGGAATAGTCTAACCTTCAAAGAAAGGGGCTTTCCATGGATTTCCCAAGAATATGCATTTATCTGAAAAGGAAAGTAGGGGAGAAAGCCTTGCTGGTCGAACAGAAAGCAGGTCTGTCTTCTGCACAGTGGGGGCACTGTTCTGTCTTCATTCTCATGGGAGAGACATCCATGACGCATACTGAAACTCACTATTGGATTCTCATTTGGGATGCATAGTCTCCTCAGTGAAACGGGCACTTAATAACCCTCTGTCTGAGAGAAAACAATTGTGTTTGTTGCTAGCCAAACATTTCTGTCTCTTACCCTGATCAAACATCCACAAGGCCAGGAAGAAACTCCCCACTGATTTTTTTTTAAACATAGTTGCTCTTTCCTGTCTTTTTGCCTTGGCATGAGCTGCTCATTTTGTTTAAAGCCTGCTTTCTCTCAGCTGAATGCTTAATCATCAGTGCAGATGACAAAGATGGTGTGGAAACCGACAGCAGTGAGTGGCATAAAATACTGTGACAGTAGTCTGCCTGGCATTGCCCCAAGTACGTCACAAGGATTATTTTATCTTGTCCTAAAGGCAAAATATGATAGAAATGCCCCAGTTTGCCACATTTTATAGACAATAAAAGTAAATGGTGGAAGGATATCTTATATGGCAAATAAGAGCAAAATAGTTCTGTGTACAGTAACTTAAAAGGCCAAATAGAGGGTGTGTGAGAGGGCTTCGTGTCAAACATGAGCCTAATTTGAGCTCCATTCCCAGAACCTATCTGACATCCAACCATTTCTTCTTACCTCTATATACACACTATGGTATGTACACACACACACACACACACACACACACGATTAACACTGAACCCACGACTGGTAGATTATCAAGATAAGGTCGTATACAATGGTCAGCCTTAAGTTGAGCATCTGCATCACACCCTTTCCCCATGGCTCTGGAATCACCATGGAAGATGAGACAGAAAGAGTATAAGAACCGGGGTCAGCGAATGACTGCAGCAAAACAGTTTTCCCAGTCGCACCAGGGCGGCGGCACATATGAACTCACAACAGTTGTGACAATGTGCACAAGAGCAAGGTAGACAGCAATTCTAGTGTGAAGGGGAAGGGTCTCTTGACGTCCCACCCCTAACTAAGGCACTGAAAATTAATGACTCCTGGGTCTGGGAGAATCATTTCTTTTTAAGGATATCAACATGCATAGACTACTCCTGCTCACACTCCAAAGATGGCCTTAAATCTTGGCAGAGACTGACAGTACTAAGTGTATTTGGTAGGGAGAGAGAGAGAGAGAGAGAGAGAGAGAGAGAATGTATGAAATTTGGAGAAAATGGTGGTGGTGGAGATGGGGGAGATACTGGAAGAGGAAGACTGAGAGTTGACTTCATTAACACACACTATATGCATGTAGGATATTCTCAAACAAAACAATTTTTTAAAAAATTATAATTAAAGGGGTTGTCAAGAGATCTCAGCAGCCAAAACACAAAACACATGGACTGCAAGGCCGTTGGCCTCAGCTTGATTCCTGATTCCCCCTAAAGTCTGAAGAAGAGAACCAGCTCCTGAAAGTTGTCCTCTGTCCTCCACGTGGACGCCATGGCACGCAGGAGTATGCCTCAACACACACTGTATTCCCTGCCCCTAGCTCCCTGCCCATTCAGCCCTGCCTTCTCACCCACCAACTCTTTGTCCCCAAGCTCCAAAGCGAATTAGTGCTGCCTATGTGTTTGTGGATGTGTGGATAACCAGGGAAGCATGGCAACGTTAACTCTCTTGGCAGCTACCGGTCACCAATAGCTCCCGGGCTAGCATTGGGATCTTAGAGTCCTCTCCCTTTTCCATGCTGGGTCAGGTCTGGCTTGAGGATGCACATAGCTTGCACAACTGTCATAACCCCTACAGCTTCAGATATGCAGCTTCTCTATTATATTGGAGGACGCTGTTGTCTTATTTTTATTCATCATCTCAGGCTCTTACGGTCTTTCCACACCCTCTTCAGCAATCGTCTCTGAGTGTTCAGAGAGCTGGCAAGCTTAGTATATCTATTTTTTTCCTTTCTATTTTGAGCAACAAGAATATTCTTCATGAGTTTTTCTGGGAATGAGCCTGTGGAGAGAAGTATAAAAGAGCCAGTGGTCTCAACACAGACCGAGAAAAAAAAAAACACTTTATGTCATTGCTTTACTACAAACACTGAAAAAAAATCACTACAGATATGGAATGTTCTAAGTTTTCCAAAGGGTAGTTTTCATTTTCTCTACATGTCATATATATATGTAAATCTGCACAAAGAATGAATATTCATTGAAACATCAAAATTATACAATCATGGATAAGTAAGACACTTTCCGCTTCTTTTGTTCTTATTAACTTGCTTTGATGATTAACAGCCTCTCCCAACAAGATCAATTGACAAGGAATCTTTAAACTTTTGTTAATTTGTTGTAAATGTTAGCTTGTTAAGACTAAACATTTGCTATGGGACAAATGAGTAAGTTCATTGCAAAACCTGAAGCCAGTCTTGAGCCAGGCAGAGCTTTCCCTTTGGAAAGTTTACTATTGTGGTTCAATGGCTGCCACCAAACTGCAAAGTCCAATTGACAATATTTTATTGCAAAGACTATTTCAAAACTAACATTATGAGAACATGTACTATATTAACCTATAAGTTATTTTGTTGATTTTGTTTGGTTCTTTGAGAATTTTGTATGTGTCTTTATCATATTTACCTTCTCCTTGAAGTCCTTCCAGATCTACTTTCCCACCTAATCAACCAACTTTCTGTCTTTTTTTTTCTTAGATACCCAGAACCCAGGTGGAAGCCTGGTGAACATAAAAACCCACTTTTAACTCCTAAACTTTTTCATTAAATTGGACAGACCAAGCTAACACCAAAAGGAGATCAAGGGGATACAAATTGAAAAAGAAGTCAAACTCTCACCATTTGTTGATGATATGATAGTTTATATAAGCGACCCCAAAAATTCTACCAAGGAACTTCTACAACCCTTCAACACCTTGAGTAGTGTAGCAGGGTACAAGATTAACTTGAAAAAAATCAGTAGCCCTCTTTTATACCGATGATAAATGGGCCAATAAAGAAATCTAAGAAACAACACCCTTCACAACAGTCACAAAAAAACATAAAATATCTTGGAGTAACTCCAACCAAATGAGTGGAAGACCTGAATGACAAGAACTTTAAATCTTTGAAGAAAGAAATTGAAGAAGGCACCAGAAAATGGAAAGCTCTCTCATGCTCTTGGATGTGTAAAATTAACGTAGTACAAATGGTAATCTTACCAAAAGCAATCTATAGATTGAATACAATGCCCATCAAAATCTTCTGTGGAACAATGGTCTTGTACCCTGTCACTTGTATATTTTAATAAAATGCTGATTGACCAGTAGCCAGGCAGAATGTATAGGCGGTGCAACCAGGCTGGAAGTAGAGGCAGGGCAACATGAACAAACACCACTATCGAAAAATAACCAGAATTATCAACCACTGGTCATTAATATTGCTTAATATCAATGGACTCAATTCACCTATTAAAAAAACACAGGCTAAGAGATTGGGTACGAAAACAGGATCCAACCTTCTGCTGGATACAAGAAACACACTTCAACCTCAAAGACAGACATTACATCAGAATAAAGGGTTGGGAGAAGTTTTCTAATCAAATGGACCTAAAAAACCAAGAGGGTGTAGCTATTCTAATATCTAACAAAATAGATTTCAAACTAGAATCAGTCAGAAGAGATGGAGAAGGGCACTTTATACTCATGACAGGAACAATTCATCAAGATGTAGTCTCAATCCTAAACATTGATGTCCCAATACAAGAGCACCTACATATGCAAAAGAAATATTATTAAAACTTAAATTGCACATCAAACCCCACACACTAACAGTAGGAGACTTCAACACTCCACTCTCAACAATGGACAGGTCAAACAGACAGAAACTTAACAGAGAAATAAGAGAACTAACAGATGTCATGAATCAAATGGACTTAACAGATATCTACAGAACTTTCCACCCAAACACAAAAGAATATACCTTCTCAGCACTTCATGGAACCTTCTCTAAAATTGACCACATACTTGGTAACAAAACAAACCTCCACAGATACAAAAAATAATTGGAGAAACCCCCTGTGTCTTATTAGATCACCATAGATTGAAGTTAGGCTTTAAGAACAATACTACTCTCAGAAAGCCTACAAACTCATGGAAATTGAACAGGAAACTACCGAACCACCCCTGCATCAAGGAAACAATAAAGAAAGAAATTAAAGACTTCCTTGAATTCAGTGAAAATGAAGGCTGGATCCAAGAACATATAAAAAGATCATCCAACACAATCAAGCAAGTTTCATCCACCAACTGAGGGATGGATCAACATACAAAAATCAGTAAATGTAATCCACCATACAAATAAATTGGAAGAAAAAACCCACATGATCATCTCATTAGATGCTGAAAAAGCTTTTGACAAAATCCATCAACCCTTCTTGATAAAGTCCTGGAGAGATTAGGGAAACCGTGGACATACCTAATCATAACAAAGGCAATTTACAGAAAGCCTATAGACAACATCAAATTAAATGGAGAGAAAATCAAAGCGATTCCACTAAAGTGGGGAACAAGACAAAGTTGTCCACTCTCTCTGTCTCTGTTCAATATAGGATTTGAACTTTTAGCTAAAGCAGGAAGACAACTGAAGGAGATACAAAATGGGAAAAAGTCAAAAGTATCCTTACTTGCAGATGATATGATAGTATACATAAGTGACCCTCAGTATTCAACTAGAGAACTCCTAAGGTTGATAAACACTTTCAATAAAGTGGCTAGACACAAGATTAACTCAAAAAATCAGTATCCCTTCTATACACAAATGACAGAAGAACTGAGGAAGGAATCGGGGAAACATCACCCTTCACAAGAACTCAAATAATATTACATAATTTTGAGAGTGAAAGACTTGTATGATAAAAATTTCAAGTCTTTGAGGAAAGAAATTAAAGAAAGTATCAGAAGATTAAAAGGTCACCCATGCTCATGAAAAAAATAGGATTGACCTGGTAAAAATAGCCATTTGACCAAAAGCAATCTGCAGATCCAACACAGTTCCCATCAAAATTCCAACACAATTCTTCACAGACCTCATATGAACAATACTCAGCTTCATGTGGAGAAGCAAAAACCCACTATAGATCAAACAATCCTGTGCAAGGAAAGAACTGCCAGAGGCATCACACTCCGATACAAGCTCTACTATAGAGAGGTAGCAACAAGAAAGATCAGGTGTTGGCAAAGCAGGCAGGTTGAAGCATTTAATGCAATTGAAGACCCAGACATAAATCCACACAAGACCCAGACATAAATCCACACACCTATGGATACCTGTATTTTAATAAAGAAGACAAAAATACATAATGGAAAATGGGGAAAAAAAAGCACCTTCAGCAAATGGTGTTGTTCTAAATAATGTAGACAAATGCAAAGAGATCCAAATTTACCACAATGCACAAAATCCACTGCACCCTGTCCAAGGTACTGTGATGTTCTAATTGGCCAGGCCTGAGTCATATGACCACCCAGGCTGAAGATGAAATTAATTTCTTAAGAACCACAGACATTGAGAGTAAAGGCAAAGTAAGGGACAGGAAAAGAAGGGCAGTTATCAGATGTGGGTGCAGGCCAGCTTCCTGCTAAAGAAGGAAGCAGTCACAGGACACCAGTCACAGGGACAGAAGGGCAGGTTAAGGTGTCATGCCTTTCACACCAACTCCATTGGGAGACTGACCCAGCCTCTCTTTCCAGAGAAAACTTATAATTTCTTTCTTCATTCTTAGAATTTTAATTTCACATGTCTGGAGGTCACAGAATAACTGATAGTCAATTCTCTCCTGCCATGTGGGTTCCAGGGAACGAGCTCAGGCCTTCACTCTTGACAGCAACCGTATATGCCCGGGGAGAACAGAGGCTCTGCCATGTGATTGTAGCTCTGCCTTCAGGAGGAGGGTTTGAATTCAGGCCACAGTCATCACAGTTTTGTTCTCTAGCTAACCCAGAGGGGGTTCTTAGTGACCACACGTGGTGTAAGAACTACCCCTAATTTTCACTGGATAAAATCTCTGGTAAAGATTGGAGGTTTGTGAGATCAGATCTGTGAAGAAAGTAACAGGAATCGATGTTAATGCCAGGATGAGTATGCTAAAGCACACAACATAAATGAAGATACACTTAATGAACTCATCTCCCAAGAGAAGGGGAAAAATAGTGGCAGCCATTCCTGAGGTCAGCTGAGGATGAAATAAAAAGCAATTCATATTAACTGAACCATTAGAGAATCAACCATGAAAATAAATCTTCGTTCAACCATGCCTTACATTTTAATCTCTAATTCTGAGGCTCCTCTGGGCAGCAGAATAATGCAGTCTTCATCTTTGGGTGGCAGAATTGATGGAGATCACAAAACTGCTGGATCCAGGACTCTAAGAAACAGCTTCTATTTCCTTCGACACTTTATCTATTGTTAAAAGTCGTCCAATCTCTCCAGCATACTCACCACTAGGAGTATTTGAGATGCAAGTACCAGACACTTGACTTTACTGTTTGAAATAAATGGGGTGGGAAGGGATTAATTTTCTTATATAACAAAAAAAAACTGATGGTCCTTACTTTCAGTTCGTATTCTTCATAGACTGCAGGATGACTACACCAATAGCAGGTACCATCACAACTTTCCATCAGAAGGAAGTGGAAAGGTGGTTCTGTGAAAACTTGTAGACCCGAGTTCAAATCCTCAACACCAATGTAATGTCAGAATCATTGGTTTGTGCATTTGTGATCCCAGCACTCCTACAGCAAGATGGGAGGTAGAGACAGGACAGTTCCCAGGAGCTCACAGACCACTAGCCTGTATATACAGGGGCTATGAGCCTCTGTGTCCAACAGTTGAAGGACAAGGATCAACACCCACACTTTTTCTTTGACTTTCATGTGTGTGCTGTGACACACATAGCACCGTCTGTATTCATACATATTCCACTGTGTGTGTGTGTGTGTGTGTGTGTGCAAGTGCGCCTCTTTCTGTAACTCTGTCTCTGTCTATCTTGGTTTCTCTCTCACACATGCATACACACACACACACACACACATACACACATACTACTAAGAAGCAAAGAAGTAGAGAGAGGTAATAGGAAGAGGAAACATGCAATCAGGAAACTTCATTCCTGTCACCGTGAACTTATGTTTTTCTGGTGGCCTCCATCAGCAATGTGATAGAAACACTTCATTATTTTCTTTGTTTATTTTTTCCACTGTTTTTGTTTGTTTATTTGTGTTTCTTTTGGTTTCTGGAGACAGGGTTTCTCTGTGTAGCCCTGGCTCTCTTAGAACTAGCTCTATAGACCAGACTAGCCTTGAATTCAAATTTCTGCCTGCCTCTGCCTCAGAGTGCTGGAATTAAAGGTGTGTGCCACCACCACTCAACTGGATAATCACTCTTATGCCAACCTGCAAATAGGTTGGGCTGTTAATGTCTTCTCTATCAACAAGAATGAGTTACAAGTTGGTAGAGTTAAGAAAGACTGTTGAACAAAGTTTAGGAAGGCAGCAGCTGATATCCTGTTTCAATTACCTTATTTCTGATTGTTCTGTGTGTATTTATCTAGAACACAGTGAAATATCAGCATATATAGTATGGAATAGATAACTAAATGTGTTATATGACAATCCCATTGTATATGAAACCATCAATGTCATACACACTTATTATGACTATTTAGAATGGCTATTTATATTTAATATGTGCTTAAATTAGTGTTGAATATTGGCCTACTATGACATACATATCAATTATTTTTATTTTCCAGCTTTACCTGAAATTAAAGGCTCTCAGGGTCTTCTATTTTTTGTAGCAGCTAAGTAAGACATGCCAATCATTTACTAGAACCCTGTCACACAGAAAAGTATACACACCAGAGGTCCCCAGAATAGAGCCAGTAGTGAGTCCTGGTTTTGGAGAAATCCATGGAACTCTCTGTAAAGGGCTAAAGCTGTAGATAAATGCTGAAGCGCTCACCTTGCATGCATGGACAGCTGGATTCACTTCTCCAGAACCATATAAACCTGGTGCATTGGCAATGTTATCCTCTTGCTACCCATGAGCTCAAGGTCAGTCTGGGTTACATGACACCTGGTCTTGAAACAAACAAACAGACGAGCAAAAAAAATAACTCTCATATATAACAGAGAATGTTCTTATTCTGAACAATAGGATGATATAAAACAATTCCTCACATGTCATGGCATGTCTCAGTGAGTACAGAGCTACGACATGTCAACAGGTTCCTTAAAATTCTGTCCTAAGAATCTGGAAGAATTATCAGTTCTTCACAGATGTCACACTTTACCTAAACCTATCACTGATTTCACACACACACACACACACACACACACACTCAAACATGTATATGCATAAGCATATAAACATATGTGCATGCATATGCATATGTGGTGGTCTACACACATAAGCTGTATCTTCTAGTAGCCTTTCTATAATTCATAGGTCAGAGATTAGAGGAAATTAGATATCACTTTTACTTTTTGACTTGAAAATATTATTTCAGGGCCAAAGAAATAGCTTGATTTTGGGATCACTTGCTATTCTTCTGGAAAAAAAAAAACCAAGGTGGGTTCCAGTACTCACATGTGTTGTTCACAACCACCTGCACCTCCAGCCCCAAGACATCCGACACTGTGTTTTGGGTTCTGCAGGCTTCCACGTAGTCAGGGCATTCACTCACATTGACACACACATATACATACACATATATAAAAATAATAAAATAAATCTGTGTAATATCTTTAAAATAAAACCGTATGCACACAACTTTCCAATAATTTTTCATGGTTGGAATTTATGAGATTTAATGCATCACCAGAGTTTATTTATTTCTGAGAGTCAACCAAGCAAGCAAAAGTCCCCTTCCAAATAGTTCTAAATCCCACCATAATAACTACAGCCTCAGTAACAAAGGGCCATGTCCCTGTGCTTCTACCATGCGGAACAGACTAGGAAGAAAGGTCAAAAAAGAAAGACAGAGCTGACTGTGCTCTAATTATCTGTTTCAGAGGAAAGAATCAATTGAAATGGCAGACCCTCCACAGCACAGAGGGCCAGCTCGAAAAGCCCTTTGTGCAAACCCGCTTTAGGCTCTCCCCAGATAAAGAAAGGAAGGAAATCAGAGTTTATTTTAAGGACCCTATCCTATCTTCCATCACAATGTAAACAACCATCCCCTCTTCTGGCTAGACTAGGGGGTTTGCCATGGCCTCTAGCAAGTCACACTGAAAACTGCTGCTGGTAGAAGATAAGGAAGAAAAAGTGCCTGCATAAGTTTATTTATTTTATCGGTGACTGCAGCCGTCAAGGAGAGACTGTAAATGCCAAATGCTTTATTCTAGACAGGCTGTCAGCTTCAAAGAGAGGTCTGTGAAGGGCCTGGAATCTTCTCTCCACCATGAGATGTCAAAGCTGACCTAGGTAAGTTGAAGTTCCCTGGAGTCCATGAAATGAAACACACACTAGTAGGTTGCAATTTTTCTGGCAAGGCAGGTCCTGCTAGGAAGGTCCATTGCTTTTTAAGAGGGTCAAGCAGTGCCCAAGAGGAAACCTGAATGAGCAGTAGATAAGAAGTGGAGTTTGGCTTATCCCCTTGCCCACAGTATTCCTGGACCTGGCGCGTAACTCACTGGGAGATATTTCAAGAAAGAGGACTGTGTTTTCTGACTGTAAATACGAGCGCGGCAGGTTGAACTGGGATATACCAAATATTTTTCCAACTGAGGGAGACCAGTGTAGAATTTAGATGCCAACGGGATGACTAAACGGCCATTTGTCTCGTATTTACTCATTTAGGGGTGAAGAAAGTGGAAAGAAACAGCTGGTCGGGGCTATTTGTGTTGGGAGGCAACAAGATACAGCCAGTCATAGGGAAGTATTTTAAACCCAAGGCAGATTACAGCTACAGATCATTTATAGAACCTTCAGGGTCTCCATCTCAAGCTTTTTTAAAAAAATCAATCAGTGCACACGCAGAAAAGAATTTTAGCTGGACCTCATTGGTGAGGCTTTTGATCGTTGACCTTTTCTGGAACATTTAATCTGTCTATGTAGTAAGATAGGAGAGAAGATCTACGACAAGTTAGAATTTCAGTTCTAAAAAGAGTAACGAAAAAGAAAACCAAGTATGCCATATTTTCTTATTATGATGAAGAACCCTTCTGTCAGTAATAGAGCACTATGTGTTTCTGTGTGGGACACAGAACCACTTAGCACCCCTGATACTTTCCATAAGGTGGTGCTAACCAACTCACAAAAGCCTCCCAAGGACTGAATTCTTGAATGAATTTATTTTTCCATTACTAATACTTCCAACACATCTTCCAAAGACAACTGTCCAGTCTCCCTCCACCAGAAAAATAACCCAACACAGAGGTTATGGAGCAGGGTCTTGGGGAGTGACATATTTATATTGCACTTAACGCTTTAGAAAACTTGATTCAGAAATGTCATTCTAAAGAAAGTTCTGTGCTACAGCAACATTTTAGAATCAAGAGAATGTTTGGTAGTCCTCCAAGACTGGCATTCCTCCTTTAAGGTTCTTGAGCAATTAGCAAGTTGCCTGGCATGTGGTAAGTGTGTAATCAATCATTTGCTCCCCTCTGGCTCTCATGAACTTTATTCCAATATTGCTTCTCACTTTTCTTACTGAAGAGAGGGAAGGGCTTTGGTGTGGCTACTGAGAAGAATAGATAATGGGTGCTAATGAGGGTCTGGCGTTTGTTGTTGTTTTCTGTTTTCTCTCTGATCCCTAGAAGTTATCTTTATGACAATGGTTATCATGATCCATTCTATTCAGCTTGCCTCATTTTCAGTTTGTTATCTGTTTTTTTTTGGCTTAATTACAATGTGGAGAAACATACCAGGTAGCCTGGATTTCATGGAGTGGTGGGGTAGGTTAGAGAATAAGGGTTGAAGGGTGGTTGTCTCCTTGTGTAGCACAGAATGGCCTCAAACTCAGAATCCTCCTAATTCAACTGCCTTGCCCTTTTCTACCCTGATGATGGTTTCACATACACACACACACACACACACACACACACACACACACACACCAGAGAGAGGGAGAGAGCGAAAGAGAGAGAGAATCATTTACAACTCATCTAGAAACTTCAATTAGGACTTTCCTCTTCCTCTGAGATTATATGATTTTTATCATTCACTGAATATTAGCATCTTAACATGATTCTAAAAAGCTGGTGATGCTTAGAATCCCTCATGATGACCTCTAGCACTGTTTTACAGAGGCGTCTCCTAACAAGCTTTCATCTTACCACCTTGGAGAGAATGTAGGAAGATTGGCCATGATTCCTATGAGCTCCTTTGAGGATGCATATTCAAAGCTCCCAGTAGATATTTTTCACTAAACCCAGCTAGGCCTTTTATCCAGAAGATCTAATATTCCTAGAGAAAAAGAGATAATAATGTGATATGTACTACCATTAAAAACTCACCATTCTTCTCAATGAGGTTAAACTGTTCCAAACCAAACAGTATAATCAGTACCAGAGGGGATCAGACAGTAACGGCATGGATAAGACAACTGACATCAACTCTAAAACAAAGAAAAATTAAGGAGATGACCACACAAGTACTAGAATGATGGATAAGTTGGGATTACAACTTAATAAGATCTTAATGAGATATCACACATTTATGAGTTCCCTGGCATCAGATGATTTTTCTCATTGCTTCCACTGTGACTGTCCTTAAGATCATACCTTGCTCATGTATTTCTGATGCTAGAGTCACTGTACAGTGCACCTCTTTTGCTTTCTACCCTAATAATGTATTAGATTTCTGAATAAAAGACTCAGAGAGGAGTTAACAAGAAAGTGGTTAGAAGGAGGCTCCATACAACAGCTTTCAACCCAAGGCTAAAGTTAATCATTGAGGATGATTAGAAATGACCCTGGGCAACTCTAAATTCCATCAGCTTTTTCTAATAGCTTTAAAGAGGCAAGTTTTGTAGTGAGCAGGTTCTGTGTGTGTTGGCTATGGGAAAACCAAACGAAGATATTACAAGTAAATCATGCAAATCAGATTTAATTAAGTAAAAATTAAAATTGAAAACATTTCCAATTTTCCATGGATCTGGCCAGCAGTTCTCAGCCTGTTGTTCACGACCCCTTTGGCAGAACTCTGTCTCCAGACATATTTAAATTACGGTTCACGACAGTAGCAAAAGTACAGTTATGTAGTAGCAGTGAAATTTATTTTATGGTTGGAGGTCACACACCATGAGGAACTCTATTAGAGGGTCGCAACATCAGGAAAGTTGAGGACCACTGATCTAACCTGTCTAGACTGACTTAGGTGAAGATCCCTGGGAAGGACTTATCCTCATTCCCAGGTGAATTTTCTCTCTGTTTTCCCAACCCTAAATGAGATATCCTCTCTTGGCTATCTTTTACCGGAGCAATTTCAGCTCCGATGGAACATAACTTCCCTTTTACAGACTAGCTTTAATTTGATTTGAGGTTTCAGTGGTGCCCCTGCGTATCTGTGCTAATCTCTCACCCCTGGACAACCAAAGCCTTCTTATTTAAAATCTGTAAATTTTGGAAAATTCCATACTTTAACTTTCCCCATCCAAGTGCAGGAATGGTACCCTTCTGCCTATCAAACTGTGGCAAAGACCACCTGAATTAGTACTTGCAGGGGCTGTATGAACACTGTTTAGCCTAAACTACAGCCTGTAAAACATTAGCAGCCTAGGGATTACCCCCATCTTCTTTCTTTTAGCTGTTTTCTTGCTACTGTGCAGTTAGTATAAACTGAGATGATGATTAGCTCTCTCTTTGTGCGCTCCCTGCCCGCCTGGGTCTTAGTATTATCTCCAGACTCCTTCAGAATCAGAAGGAAAAACCCTGCCTTGCCTCCGGAGCCACTTTATCTTGCTCACCTTATCTCTTCATTCCTAGAGACCCAGAAGAATCCTACAGGCACCCCCACCACACACCCCCTCTGGAACCTCCCTGGAGACATTTGCTCTCCAGGGAAGCAAACATCATTCAAATCGCAAACTCTTAACTTCAGTCCTTCCCTAATCCCTCCAAGCTGTCTCTGGCTACATCACTGATTTCTGCATGCTGGTTTTTTTTTATTGTAATTTTCTTTCTTTTATTCAGTTGTGTTTTTCTCTTTTCCCCAGCTGGACTGTAATAGATCTGATGATAATGCCCAGTTCTTATAAAGCACCTAACAATGAAGTACTGATTTAGGGACACATTTTCTTTGTATAGCTTTTTAGTGCCAAATTAAACTTCAATAGAATATATGAATATACATATGCAAGGGAAGTTGGGGATTTAATGAAAAAAGTGAAAACATATAGCAAATATAAAAATGAAGCAAAATACATAAAACATAAATAACTTAAATGAAGCAACCATCAATGTATATCTCAGTGTGCTGCTGTGATAAATCTACACTCACAACTGCTGAGCTCTCTCAGCTTCAAAACTCACTATGTTCATGTTTTGCTTTGAAGACCATCCTCTTCCTTGAAATAGCCTTCATAATATCTAATCTTCCTAATAGTGTAGTTCCTTGAAACTATTTTGACAAAAAAAAAAGATTATATAAGAAAGAAAGTAGCGTTCTACCATATTTATTTTTATTCTGCTTTAAATATGAATTGCAATATTGATATCTCTGGTTCTTATCATAGGTGTTATAACCAGATATACTTTCATAGGCTTAGGTATTCATACGTGTCGTGCTTAGGTTAGTGACATGCATTGCATTCATATCAACTATCATTACTCTCCCGTGTCTCTGTCTTCGAATATTTAGGTATTTAATAGTCTTTCCAATTGGAAAGAATCCTGTGAAAAATGAGGTTTTCCACAAGCATGTTTCTTAATGTTCTTAACATTTCCTCAACAATCGTAAGCTCCCTGAGCTCGGGTTATGAGTATTTATGCAAAATTCTCAGTCAGTGTCCCTTATTCAGATTGCATTTATAGAAGACTGTGGGTCACAGGCCACACACTTTTAGATAGTATTTTTTTTAAATCTTTTCAAAATGGGCAATTGAAAATGAGATTATTACTATTGCTATTTTAATTGCTTAAGCACTGATGTAGTGAGTACTTTCAAAAGTATGACTGTGCATATTTTCTCTGTGAAATATTTATGCCAAATTTTACTCACTTTTAGGATAATGAAAATACTTTTCACAACACAGAGCTACTTGCTTTTTGCCACATTATTTTGAGCACATATTCTCTCAACGTGATTGTTGTCTTTAATTCTATTTGAGATGTATAGAAACTAGAAAGCATGTGGCATGTACGATGAATTTCTTCTGTAAATGCACTAACTCGTGAGTTTGATGACAGCCTGAACTCATGGAACCACAATCCGGTCCCCACAAAAGCTTTTAGCACCGCTGTCCTGTCAGTTTTTCCTCCTTCCCGTCCCCAGGAGCTATGGCTTTTGTTTTGTCTCATTGTATGTTACAATAATCTCTTCTATAATTCTATATAAATGGAATCAATATGTTAGAACTAAGTATGGAATCATAGTATATGGTTCTTTATATCCGTCTTTGTGAGGACTATCAATCTGTTGTGATTTCTGGCTGTTGTTTGTTTTTGAAATTTTTTAATAAACACACAATTATGTCGCTTCTACTTTTTCTTTCTATCCCTTCCTATTTCTAGCCCCTACTAGATCCCCTTCCTCGAACTTCTCCCGTGCACCCCTCCACTGCCAAATCAATAACCTCTTTTTCTTTTATTATTTTTGCTGTGCACATGCACATAAATAAGATAGAAATTAAACAGATAAGAGAGAAAATAAATAGAAACTGCTGAGTCCATGTTCGTTGGTTGTGTGTATATGGTTTCAGGAATGGCCACTTTGTAGTGGACAATCGATCAGGGGACTCGTCATTGGGTGAGGCTAATTCTCTCTCTCTTAGCAGTCATTGGCTGCCTGTAGTCTAGGGATGGGACCCTGTGAGACTTTCTTTCTTCCACGTTAGGGTGTCTAATGATACTGTCATTTTTCAGGTCTTGCTGTGTAACCATTTCTAAGAGAAGCAGTCTCACAGCATATTTCCTGGTCCTCTGGCTCTTTGACTCTTTCTGCTCCCTCTTCCACAATCTTGCCTGAGCCATGGATGCAGGAGCTAGAGTGCAGCTGTAACTGCTGGAGCTGGGCCTCCCACAGTCCATTGTCCTTAGCATTGTGTCCAGGTCTATGGCCTCTATTTGCTGTCAAGAGGAGCTCTTCTGATAAGGGGTAGAAGCTACACTTATCTCTGGGTATAAGACGAAGATTTATTATGTAGTTAAACAATTATGCTGCCCCAGCAAAGTGACAGGAATAGATTCTCTCCTAAGGTCAATTACCTCATTCGCCCTGTGTGATGGCTGGTTTTCTAGTATCAGGCGTGATTTCTTTCCTGTTGAGTGGGCCTTAAGTACAATTAGATAGCTATTGTTTGCCAACAATATGTGCATGCTACAATTGCACTTTTATGGGTACCTTGCCAGACTGGTCATTGCTATGGTTCATGGAATAGAACTAATAACAGCTTCCCTCTCTTGGCAGCTTCTGTAGTAATTTCTGGTAGTGTGGAATCTAGACCATAGGAAGCAGTTATCAGCTTAGATTCAGCTTAAATAATCTGAGTCCTGTGTTCTAAATGTGTCTGTCTCAGACATAGGGGCCTAACTCTCAATATTTTTTAATCTCCATATAATGTCTCTGAGACAATGTACAAATGATACACATAGCAAGACATGTGAAAATGTGCATTTTATGTATGGGGGGTGCGTGTAACAACAGTAATTGATGTAAAAGAGGCCATGGATGTGAGAGGAAATAAGTAGGGAGACATGGGAGAGCCTGAAGGGATAGGACATGGGAGTAGTTGGAGGTAGGAAAGGAAGGAGCGTAATGATGTAATTATATGCTGATGAAAGTAAATTATTTATCATTAAAAGGTTATATTGGCCTGAAATGCTGTTTAGAAAATAAACCTTATCAAAAAGAAATTGAGAGAAATTTGAGGGTAAGTGTTATTTCTCCCTTAAAGTTGTGTGTCAGCATTCTGTGCCAAAACACTTGAAAAGTAAATTTACAAAGAAAAAAAGATCGTTTTGACTAATGACTCCAAAAGTTTCAAACCATATCCTGCTTTGGGGGGAAGTGCAAAGAGACAGAGCTTTGTGACAGAACCACAGGGGCTTGGGGTTCTTCAACACAGAAGCTAGGAAAAAGAAAAAAGCGGAAAGAAGAGTAGAGTGGAGCGAGAAGACTGGGGGAGGGAGAGAGAGAGAAAGAGAGAGGCAGATACAAAGGAGACAGAGATAGAGACAGAGATTATCAGAATCCTACTATCTCTTTCTAGGGAGCTCCTCCAATGACCTAACTTTCTCCCACGTGACTCTGCCTCCTATAGGCTCCATCATCTGCCAATAGTTTCACAATCTGGTGACTGCTATTTTAGCATGTCGGCCTTTGGAAGGCATTCAGATTTTCAGTTGTAGTAAGAGGATCCGTTGAACTCGTCTAGCATGATAGCTAGGTCTGGATTTTCTTGATGGAAATATTTTTATCTTTGTGCTCAATTTAAACATAAACATAGCCACAGGTATAAGAGAGAGAGAGAGAGAGAGAGAGAGAGAGAGAGGAATTGTCTTTGTATCTCACATCACAACACTAAGCAAGCTATTGTACAATGCCTATAGATAATCATTTTGGCCATTTCATGTTCAATCAGTTTTCTACCTGCTTGGAGTAGGGAACCAATAATTCCACCATAATCAAGGAAGGAATTCAAACATTTTGAACATTTGAATGTGAGGTGTGTTCTTAGCTTTCAGACTGTTTGGCAATTGTGTTTGTTCAATTAACCATGTTTTTACTGTTCTATGCCTGTAATAAGATTCTGCCTGTCTGGTAAACATTGTATGAGATTCTTAGTCTAGAGAGTGGTATAGACACACATAACTATAGGAACATTTAAAAGAATATGAAAATATTTTATATAGACATGTAGTTATATGGAACCCATATGTAGATTTCACTAATAAGAACTCTTATGAAGGTTCCTATGGACTACATATATCTTCTGACATCAACCCTCCTCATTTGTATAGACTTTGTAAACATTTTGCTTTTTGTTAGCTGGTGTGGAACAATTCTGTACCTGTCAATTATGTTTTAAATAAATGCTGATTGGTCATTAACCTGGCAGGAAGTATAGGCTGGAAAACCAGACAGGAAGTAGAGGTGAGGCAATGAGAACAGGAGTATTCTGGGAAGAAGGAAGTTCTTCCCCAGTCCTGCCCAGATCACCAAAGAAGCAGGATATGATCTGCCCCGCTTAAAAAGGTACTGAGCCATGTGGCTAACATAGATAAGAATAACAGGTTAATATAAGCTACAAGAGCTATTAAGAAGCCTGAGCTAATGGGCCAGTCAGTTTATAACTTATGGAAACCTCTATGTGATTTTCTTTGGAACTTGCCAGCTGTAGGAACTGGGCAGGACAGAAACCCCAATAAGCAGGCCCTCATGTTACAGTTAGCATCTTGTATATGAATTATCAATGAACAAGGCAAGAAGTGTTTGGGTTTTTTTTTTTTGGTGTGACTTCTAATTAGTGTTTGCTTTAGTAACTCAGCTGCACAGATAAGCAATCTCTCATCATCACATTAGAAGTAAGCCTTCCGCACAAGCAATTTTTGCTCACTTTAGTTCTACTGCAGGTATGCAAGGCAGAAGCATGAGTCCATAATTATGACCAAGCTGTATTAAAAGCATAGGGTGTGAAATTATTTCTGGCAATTTCTCAGAAAATTAGAAAACAGTCTCTCTCAAGATCTAGCAATAGCACTTTGGGATATATACCCAAAGGATGCTTACTCATACCACAGGGAATGTACTCAACTATGTTGAGCAGCATTATTCATAATATCCAGAAATTGGAAACAGCCTAAATGCCCCTTGACTGAAGAATGGATAAGGAAAATGTGGTATATTTACACAATGGATTACTACACAGCAGAAAAACAATACTGACTTCTTGAAATTTGTAGGAAATGGATGGATCTAAAAAAAAAAACCAATTAAATGAGGTAATCCAGACCCAGAAATACAAATATAAAATGTACTCATTCATAAGTGGCTTTTAGACATAAAAAAGCAGCCTACAGTCCACATCCCCAGAGAACTTAGACAACAAAGAGAGACATACATACATCTACACAGGAAGGAGAAAAAGACAAGATCTCCTGAGGAAATTGGGAACATGGGGATCAGTGGAGTGTAGAGGAGAAAAGGGAGAAAGAGGGAGTGGAGAAAAATGTATAGCTCAATAAAACTAAAAAAGAAAATATGCAAAAACAGTATGTATATTAATTCTTGAAATAATCATTCTTTTTGAAAAAAAAATGGTCCTGCTCACACCCAGAGATGTGAGCATCTCTACAGCATTTCTACACTGTAACAGTCATTTATTTTTTGAGACATTTTCCTTTAGCCTAGTGTTCCAAATTTGGATATCATCTTAAAATTAACTTTATTATAGAAACTTGCAAATATATATATATATATATATATATACCATGCACTAAAATTAACCAGACATGAAGTCTACATCTCAATGACCTTCTAGAGTTAGAATAGCCATTCTGAAGTGGCAGAACTCTGCAATATTTTTCTAGTACAATTTTGTTCATCCTTGAAGCATAAAATGTTGTTCAGAGTATATTTAGAAAGAGGACAAGCAGTGGGAAAGAAGAACACAAGAGGGAAATGGGATAAATGTAATCAAAAACATTATATGCAAGTAAGAAAATGTCATAAGAAAGTGATCACTTTGTATAATTAGTATGCAGAACTAAATAAAATTTAACTTGTGTTATAATTTTCCTGTGCTGTCTACATAAAATACATTTTAAAAGTAGATTATGAAACAGATGTGTTTGTTCAGAAGATAAGGACTTCAACCTCAAATCATAAAGACCTAAGTTTAAACCCTGGAACATAGAGGAAGGAAGAAGAGAATCATCTCCAGCAAGTTGTCCTCTGACCTCCACAGATATACTATTACCCCCCACACACACATGCACATGTATACACAGAGAGAGAGAGAGAGAGAGAGATTGAATGAAAGCATAAATAGATATAAAACCTATTTTTTAAAAGTAGGTTCTTCCTGTAAGTCTTCAGAATCTTTCCCCTTTATGCCTGTTTGTTGAACCCATGGTTTCTGAAGTTTTGACAATTGTTCTACTTTGCTTTGTTTTTGGTAATTTTGAGAGAACGTGAGATCTGGTCAGAAATGCTATTTGCAGACATATCTACGAAAATTGGCCCTGGCTTCTCTCACTGCCAGTTTGAGTTGGCAGTTGCTACTGTTTCAGTCCTTTGTTCAGATTAATAGCTGGGGTTGGAAGGGAAAAGGGACAGTAAGTTGTTATGTTTTTATAGCCACCTCCGTATCCAAGCATGCATCCATGTGCTTTCATTCTGATGACCCCTGATTACTGTTTAAATTCTGCTGTGTTTTCTCCTAGCCATGTCAGGGTTCTTCTCATCCATGCATTATTCTGTTCTCTACTTAGTCTGGTGTCTAAAGCCAGAACTCTAGGTACTGTTAAGAGATAGTGAGAGGAGTAAGTTCTACATCTGTATGTCTATGGTTTTCATCTGGTAGGTTGAAGTTGACGGAGACAAGAAGTGAACACTCTGGCCCCCAAATATAGAACTGGACACTGAGTAACAGTAGTCTTATTTCTCCTGTTCACAAGAATGTAAACAGGATTGGAATTTAAGTCTGGAGAGTGAGAGATTTCCACAATTTAGTCGAGAGACATTAGATTAGATTTAGATGAGCTTTAGATTCTGATCTGTTGTCTTGACAATGTAGAACTAGAAAGTATCTACTTTGTTTATACCACCAGACAGACAAAAGAAGATCTGTTTGTTCTTCTCAAAGATGTCAATGCAACTTAAGTTATAAATTCTACAATAGAACAAAGGTAAAGAGTGCAGTTTCTAATGTGAATATTATATGATGATTCTCATAGCTGGCTCTACTTCAGTGTGTGCACACTGCCATAATGAGATATAGGGGTGGGGGTAAGCAAACCGACAAGACGGTAGGTGTGGTCTGATTCACATGCAGACAAGGGAGTATCCCTCCCTTTGGTCTGGACAGACACTACAGTCCTGTTCATTCAGACCCAGATCAAATTATCCGCTTGGCAGCCTTGCACTGGTGAGTCATGCTGGGCTGGCTGTCAACTGCTCTCGGTAATCCTGCTCACATGCACAGTTGCTTAGCTGCATTCCCCCCTTCTGGTTAGGTGCAGTGCTGCTTAGAGTCTGAAATGAGGTTGCAGAGCCCGAAATTTGTTTCACTTACCAACATGAAGATTTAACACACAGCATGACGACCATGGCATAGAGCTGAAGCCATTCTAAACTGCTATTAATCTGTCCTGTAAAGCTGCAAGTCTGTGTAAATTAGAAAGGAGTTAGACATAATGTCCATTTCCTCAACCCGTCATGTCTAGAATCAACAGTGTTCTTCTGTCTTCCTGATGAAATAAGAGACCACCCACATAGTTCGGATCGATATTCTCCCTACAGAGGCCTTGTAGAGAAACTGAAAGATTCAAGTGCAGGACATTGGAAAACTGAAGACTTCTGGGATAGTCAGTCATGTAGTCTTCCTCAAACTTAGTTCCAAAGTTTGTATGTGCACTGAGAAAGACGCTTCCTCCACACTGACCTAGACACACAGAGAGGAAGTTCACATTTGCTTAGCACATTCTCTGCTTAGTGGTAGGCAGCTTGTGACAACTATTTTATTTCATCAATATGACAGCTTTATATGCTACACACACACAGAGCGAGAGAAAGAGAGATAGAAAGACAGACACACACACATTCTGTTTTATAGGCAGAACCAATGCAGTGAAACAGGGTGAACACAATTACTTGTCAGATTGCACAGAAAATGACCCAGGACTCAATCTGATTTTCACTTTGCCTAGAGTTAAGAGCTAATAAATTACTGCAAAGTGATTGTGTGGACCCCACTTAGTGCTTAGAAAGCTGCCAACTGGAGGATATAAGGTGTGGAGTGGGAACAGTAGTCTGACTCCTACCAGGAAGAAAGACAGTGACATCACACTTACTTTGGACTTTAGAAAGATGCCAAATGGATATTCAAACTCATGTTACATACTCAAAATTCATTACATACTTTATCATTTAGTCCATCAAACTTGTGGATTTTGATTATTCTGTAGCAATTTATTATGTTCCAGGGGAAGCGGGGACAGAAAGACTGTAAGACGTGGTATAGAGAGAAGCACTGAAAAGCGCACTCTTTTGATATAATACACAAAATGCTCTCTTCTCATATAACATGGCTGTCATTTTCACCTCACTGCAGCTCTGTTGCCTACAGAAGACTTGCATGAGATGTAGCCGACATATCGGTCGGCATTCCAACAGACAGCACAGTTTGAGCTCAGTGGATTTCTCATGAAATAATAAAATGAAAGAAATTAAGGGTCGAAAAGGTGGGGACATATTGAGGGTGTTTGTGGGAGTGACATGGAAGTTGGAGACAGATATAATCAAGGCACATTGTAAGGAAAACTGACTATGTGATCATAAATTAAATTGCACAGGAAAAAACTTACTATGTACTTTTTAAGTTAATTGCGTTCTTTGACAATTTCATATGCATATATAATGCATTTTCCCCATCTTTGTCAGAAAATATGGCTCAAAATTTCTTTCACATTTATGACCACCATTTGTTTTGTGACCCAGTGAGCTTAATCAAGCCATTTGTTTGATGGTGGGTTTGGAACTACCCCCTGGAGTCTGATGAGCTCAAGGATGGAAACCTAACAAAAGAGAGTGATTCTCCTGGAATCTGTTAGCTGATTCTTAACTGAGTGTTTGCAGTGACAGTCTCACACAGGCTTGATACCAATAACTGCAACTTCTGTGAGCTCATAATAACAAATTATTTCAAAGATATTCACGGCCCTTCTCACTATCTTTACACCCTTACATTCTTTCAACATCTTCTACAATGTTGCTGAGCCTTAGAAAGGGAGGTATAAAAATCTTGTTTAGGGCTGAGTCCTTAATCGTCACTCATTCTTAGCATCATTCATATTTATGAGTCTGTCCACCACTATTCGCTACAGAGACTTCTCTGACTAAGGCTGAAAGAAATTTTTGTGTGTGAACACAAGCATAAATTTTTAGAAGATAATTTGTTGCCATGTCTATTTAGTTGATTAAGAGTAGTAAGTTCTCTTATAGGGTTTATCTCTCCCTCAGGGATAGGTTTTGTTTGCTTGTTTTTTCCTTTCTGGATTTACAGTGCTAGGCATGAATTCCCTTGGGTGGGGCCAGGGTTCAGAGAGTGATTGGTTACCCTTATAACTGTCATTCAACTATCACACAGGTGGGCACATCTGGCCTGGTAGGTAGCTATTACAATTCATAGGCTTCACAGCTGATTCAGACTGTTATCTTTTTTTTTGCCCTAGCAACCTGTGTAGGTACATCTGGGACTGTGAAAGTTATTTGGCAAGAGGCTGATGTTTGACATCCTATGTGTTCTCATCCTTTCAGTCTCAACTTCGTGTTATGTTCTTATGTTATGGTAATGTGATTTGGATAGAACCGAATGTGCATGAAAACATTCCTTCAATTTAACCAAAGAGTGCAATATGCAATGCTGATTGCTGGCTCTGTGAATTTAGTAATGGTATATTCTAGGAATTCTTTAGAAAGAATTATGGAGCACAGAGTGTTCACATGGTGAGATCCTTGAAGTGTGGATTCTTGAAAGTAATTGGCTTTCATGACATCACAAGAGAAAAAAAGTGCAGGTTATTCTGGGAAGAGAGGGAACCAGGGATAAATGAGTCATGGGAAATTATTGTTAAGAATAGCATAGTGTTGGCTGCTACAAATTTATAATACATAAATGACCTTACCAGGAATCATATCTATAAATGCCACCAAATATTTCTATTCAATTTGTGGTTGATTAGAACTCAAATTCTTGGACACAGTAAGGTGGGAATTACCTGTGAAAACAAGAAGGAAGGAACATTGGTCTGGTGACAAGCTAACCAATCAGTGCAAGAAATGGACCAATTTGACTAAATAAATTAATAAATAAAAGCTTCCATGAAACTTAAGGTATAGAGACCAAGTGTCTTTGTACTTCATTCTTGCTATTGTTTATCTATTGTTGTACAATAGATCCATTAGCCTTTTTATTACAAGCTCATAAGGTATTTTTGAGAAAGACCACATGAGATGTGCATGAAAATGCTTTGAAAACTCAGATGATTTGTAGTCATTCTCATAATTGACTTAGCTCCTCAGATGTTGGGAAGTTGCACTCCTATAACTGTGCAGAGATAAGGAATGAAAAATGCATAAAAACTCAGAATAAATTTTAATGAAGGGCTTAGACTAGGGAAAATGTAAAGTTATTCTTACAAGACCATGTTCCTGTGATTAAAAGTCTTTACTAGCTATATGCTAATTAATATATACTTGCGAAGTGAATAAATTGTGTCCTACCCCCTTACTACCAAGAAAATATATGTCCAAGTCATGCATATCAAAGAGAATTTTACAATAATAAGCGTATAAAGATGGAAAGGAAAGGGTAAATACAAAGAGAGAATACAGAAAGACTAGAACGTTTATGCTACCATTTATGTGCATTTTTACCAGACTATGACATGTAACAGTAACAAAGCAATGATGCAGGAGAAGCAAAACTTCCCCGAAAGTCTGTGAGATGAACAAATTTATGTTGTCAGTAATTGACAGAGGCAATTTAAACCTGAGTCAGAATCTGAACTCATTCTTGCTCACATGCCCCAGCCCTGCCTTGCTGTTGCTATTTAGTGACCTAAAAAATGAACCTTATAAGAACATTTGTAATAAAACCAGACTCAGAAACCTAAACTCCACCAGCTATTAGAATCCGGCTGGTCAGTTGTGCCTTCATCTAACAGATGTGAAAACTGAGCCTCAGAGGGAAGATGCTTTGTCCAGCGTCAGAGCCTTTCAACCCACAGTCAGACCTAGAAGATCTTCTGACTCATGGTCCACACGATGGTTTCTGTCCAAGGAACTGTTTCTTAAACAGCATCTGCTGTCATAAAGTCATGTTTGTATCCAGTAACAGACTTTGAAATTTTCCCCCAGATTCACGTCTCCCATGTAGGCTTTGGGTCATATTTCATGGTCCATCTGAATCCATGGGTAGGTCCAAACTCAGGTTCAATGACAGTAATGGTATAAGCTCCAACGTTGCTAGGGCTATAAATAGTAATATAAAGCAGTCAGGCTACTTAAGTCACCTGCAGAATCCATTGTGTGGAATTTAAAAGGGGACCTGTCCTGAGAGCCAGGAGATCTGACTCTGACTGTGGTATGCCCCTGGTTACCTCTGTGTCCTAAGCCCTCAATTCATTTTTCTATGCCATGGTTCGGTCTTTAATTCTACCTTTGAAAACAAATCCTAGAGAATACAGACCTGCCTTCTGGCATGCTTGTGTTAAGTAGAAAAAGAGTCTCTACATCACCTGCACTTCTGAAAGGGTGTACACATGCAAATTCCAAAGAAAATCACCTGAAAATCACTGCTCTGTCCTTTGTAGTTTGGTTATTTGAAGAATACTACAGAGATACCAACATCTGGAAGATGACCTTTTGAGAATATAGTTTTCTGCTCACTATAATTTTCTTGATACTCATCCAAGTGGTGTATATCAATAGATATTTTTTATTGCTGAGTAATATTCCACTTCATAGATATACCATCCTGCTTCATCACATGGTCCTTGAAAGTCAATTTGACTTGTGTTCAGAGGGTAACTACAAGGCATACAGCTGCTAACATTGTGTACAAGTTTTCATGGGACCATATTTCATTTCTTGGAAATACAGAGCCAGAAGTACCATTGATTAACCGGAGGATAAGAATGTTTTGGTGGTTTTGTTGTTGTTTTCTTTTCAGTGTGGTTTCTCAGAGTGGCTGTGGCACTTGATATTCCCACAAGCTTAGTGTGGAGGCCGCAGTTTCTGTGTTCTCACCAGTATTTTATGGATGTTGTCATTGTTTTGCTCCAGTTCTACATGTAGATCTTTAGTGACCTTGCGATATGCTCTTAATTTTTATTCCCTTGGTAACAGAAGCATTGAACAATGTTCAAAGCTTATTCAGTATCTAAGCTTTTCCCAGTGATGTTGGTCCTCCACTTTCATGTCTTTTGCCTTTACTTTTATGGGCAATGTTCTTTTTTACTGTTAGGTACTGAGTGTTCCAGATACAAGTCCTTTTCAGACCTGTTCTACAAATCTCTTTTCCCATTTTGCAGTTTGCTTTGTCATTTCTGCCATAGGGTGGCTTTCTCACATCAGAGGTTCTCATTAGGTTCAGTTTGTCATTTATTTTCTTTTTCTGGGTAGCTACTTTGGCACCATATCAAAGAACTACTCACCCATCCCTACATATAGAGGAATTTCTTCTAGTCTAAACAGTTTGTATTTTTATTTTTATATTTAAATACATGATCCATTTTCCTAGATTTTTAAATTATATTTATTACCTCATTTTTTTTACTCATGTGTATATGTCTTTGTATGTATATATGAGCATGTGGATGTGTACCTGGAGAGGCCAGAAGAAGGTGTTGGAGCTCCTGGTAGCTGGTGTACAGGTAGTTGTGAGCCTCCTAAAATGTGTACTGGAAATTCAACATGGGACTTCTACACAGAGAATACTCCTAGTGCTGAATCATCACTCCAATAACTTGCCAGATTATATTTTATAAGTTTTGTTTTCTTTGGTTGTGACTACATCTTGAGAAAAGAAGAATATGTTTCTCTCAATACATCTGAATTTAACAATAAGTAGATTAAATTTTATCATTTTCTTTATTCTTTTGCTAACTAAAAAAATTCATTGTACTATGTATCTCTAAATACAACTTATTCTTAAATGACAAGACTGTTAACACACTCAATAAGTCAATGAACAATATTCAATCTAGATGTTCTGATCCTATTTTAGTTGCATCTAGTTTGTCTACATGTCTCAAACTAAATCCAGTCAGGTCTCCCTCATTGGTCTTCAAAGGTCTTTTAAATAGACCCCAGCCCCCATTCTCTCTCTTCTGTTTCTCGTAACATGTTGGTGTGTTAGAGAGAGGTCAGCAGTTGTCCTGAACATCTTAACTTTCACGGTCATCAGGAAAGTAATGAGGTATCACTTATGGAGCCCAGCTGAGTGAGAAAGAAAAATAGGACAGTGGAAATAAACATTACACAGGTTTTATTCAATCTAATGAAGTCATTTCTTAGCTACTCAATAGGTGTCTCATACAAACCACACGTTACAAGAGGCTAGACGTTGGGAATCCCTGCCTTGTCTCAAGGAAACAAATTAACGTCTGAAAAAGTTACAAAATCTGACCAGAAGGTTCCCCAGAGGCCTCCTGGGGAAAAGAAGCAAGGGTTGAAACCCAGTTTGATTTAGATGGTGGTAAATAGGTATGGGGGCACCCAGGTGAAGACACCACCTTAAGTTAGTATGTTTATTCACTAATTCATTAATTCATTGAGTTATTTTTGAGTCCCGTGGGTACTAGAGAAGTAAAATTAACCAGATAAATAGAGTAGTGTGCAACCTCTAAACTAGAGGTGATACTTCTTTTCTCCCATAATTGAGTCGTTTATTATCACAGTGATGTCAGGCAAAGATATGACAAATAGTGCAAATCTAGATGAATTAAAATAACTGAAATGCTTTTTTCTTATAGAATCTGGAAGTGTAAAGTCAAGGTACTGATAGACCCATGTGTTCCCTGGTAGATTGGTGGAGGGTATTGTCTTGTCTCTCCCCAGAATCTCCCGGCTGATGGTAAGACTTGGAAGTCCTTGACTTGTGATTTCCATCTTCGACCCACTTCATCAGGCAACCTTCTTCTTTTCATATCCCTTGCTTTGCTTGCACAAGGACACCAGCCGAGTCAGATCAGAGTCCCATCTGCTGTAGAATTATGTATGCTGAAACTCACCTTTTCCCCATTTCTAGTGAAGGTAAACACTAGGAAGTATAGGGTTAGAACTTCAACACTTGCATCCATGCTTCAGGATGACATGACTCAACTTATAATTGTACTTATGAATACCTTGGGTGCTTCCTTAAAAACACTGACAGAGTTTTCTGCAGAACAGTACTCAGAACCTAGATTGAACTACAGTCCCCAGAGAGATAGGGTATACCAGGTCTCTGACATGAGATTTGAGAAGAACAGCCTATGATCCTAGAAGATTTGTGGTAAGTGTGCTCTTTCTTTTTATTATTGAAAAGTAACAGCATATTTCTTGATATTATGTGTAGCCATCATATATTCTGTAATGGTAAGTTGAAGTTTTGAAAGACCAGCATCTACAGTTGGATTTAACAACAAATTTATGTCTGGTTAAGGAAAGCGTGTTTCACCACTTAGAGGTTTCTTGGCAACTGAGCTATTTTTACCTAGAGAGGAAAAGAGGAGCTGATGGGTATTTAAAAGGACAGAGTCCCAACTGTTTGGAATTATGAGTCTGTGGCCTTGTTTAATGGCTTCCTGGACAGCTGCCTCCCCAACTAAGGCAGCTCTGGAGTGCCTCAGCCAGCACACAAACAGTCTCTCTGAATGCCTTCTCTGCATTGCCTTGGTGTGTGTGTGTGTGTGTGTGTGTGTGTGTTTGTATGTGTGTGTGTGTTTGTATGTGTGTGTGTCTGTGTTTGTATGTGTGTGTGTGTGTGTGTGTGTGTGTGTGTGTGGTGGAGGGTGCCAGAAGGCCATGCCTAGTATCTATGATATTGTCAATGAAGGCTTGTTAGATGACATAATGTTGCGGGGAAGTGAGTGTGATTCCTACTTTAGGGACTCTGCAATTTATTTCAATTTTTTTTATAAACAGTCCCTGAATACCGCTGCAGTAGCTCAGCTATATGTGTCAAAGAATCACATTAGCTCAGAGAATCTTCATTTGTGGTTCCAANAAAAAAAAAAAAAAACCCAGCTTGTGAATCACCTGGTAGCTGTCTTTGAAGTTTAGGTCAAATTATTTTTGATAAGACCTTTTAAAGAAGGTTGGCCACAATTTCACTGTATACTGAGGATGAACTTCCTCTTGTTCCCACCTTCCAAAAGCTGGGAGTAAAGGCATGTGCCACCCAGCTCGATTATGGGGTACTGGGGATGGATAGCAAGGCATGTTTGCATGTTAGGCAAGCATCCTACCAACACTGAGCTCTGTATCTCCAGCCCTTACTATCATTGTTCTTTCCTCTCCCAATTCTCAAAATATCTCCAGGGCTTCCAAATACTGCCTCATTATATATGCACACATATGCATACACATACATCAGCTTCTTTGAAATGATAATATAGCAATATCATTTCTTCCTTTTCCTCCCTTGATCTTCGCCGTGCACCCTCTCCTTGGCACAGCTCCCCTCTTCCAGCCACTCGTCACCCTGAGGTGTCTGCCACTGAAGGATTCTGTTCAGGGTGACTAAATGTTTAGAGATTCTTCCCTAAGGGTGATGGCATAGAATTGAGAAGAATGAACGGCATTTTCTTAGGTGCCTTTTTTCAAATCGTCAAATTCTCATATCCATCATATGGTTGCCACTCACAGTCACAATCTCAGGCAAGAGTCTGTCAAGTGCTGTGGTCTGGTCAGTGCTCCATTGTGTTTTATTTGGTCCTCACATAGGCATTGCTATCACCCTCTGAGGGGGCAGGTAATAAATATTCTTTTCCACCCAATGAAAGACACAGCAAATAGGAAGACCAATGTAGCATGACAGTGAAACTTAGAGCTTAGACATAGAGCTGATTTCTGAATTGAAACCCTTGCTCAGTATACTACTCATTCCATCCAGGGCACGTCATCTGATAGCCCTGTGTTCTATTGTTATAATTAAACAAGGAGTGATGATTATGATAAGATTGCTCGTCTCATAGGAATATTGTAAAGATTAGGTTTGAAAGCATACAGGGCTCTTAGTACATTTCAGAGAACATACATTCAACAAGTGTTTGTTCTTTTATCTCCACTGATTAGACGAGGAGACAGATCCTGGGGAGTTAAATGGCTAGACTGAGGTTGCACAATTTTTAAATAGACAAGCTGAAATTTAACCATAGGCAATTTGATTCTTACAGCTTTTATTCAAAACCTCCATGCTGAGCATCTAAATAGGGCTTAATCGTGAAACCCACAAGCCATTGAGGAGCTGGCATCATGCCATCTAAATCCACAGCCCAGGGACTGACAGAGATGACAGGGCCTCATAGGACATCCCAATGGGCTGGTGTGAACGTGAAATACGATTCTGTTGAGTGATTTCTGAGAAACTCTCCAAGCTGGGTGGAGGCACTCTGATTTAAAACCCTCCCAATCTTGGAGCCTGAACAGGAGCAAAGGTCAAGAGTTGGGATATGGGAATCTCTCCTTTGCCTTTTGAAGCCTGAGCTAACCAGAGTTTTAAAACGGAAAAAAAAAAAGTAATTGCATTTTGCCTTCTCTTTTGCTCTTGGATTTAGTAGATTTGCCTGGAGGACAGGCTGTTCTGACAATGGGTTTGGAAAAGAAGCTGTACACCCAGGGTGGTGGAATACAGTCTCTATGTCCTGAGACTGAGTGAGTCTGCCCTGCTGGGGTATTTAGCCTAGGTGTTGAAATGAAAAGCTAAGGCAGGCACGAGTCCCATAATGCACCCCGGGGGCTCACCTCATGCTTATCTCATGGATCCCTTTAGTCGCAGCTTTGCCTGACTTTTGACAATGGAGTTTTGATTACAAATAAGAGCTGTGACTCTGTGTTTTATAAGAACACATACTTTTTTTCCCCTTCCTTGTTATTTTTTATTATGTGCACAGACCTGAGCCAAGCTTTCCTAGGCTCCAGGAGTTTCTTGTTTTGCTATTTTCCCCCCACTCTTCTTAAAACTGGCACCGTGAATATTGCATGACAGAATTGATTCAGAAGTAATCTCTAAAGATTCGACTTGGGAGGCGGACGCTNAGCCATGCTTAAATAAAAATCAGCATGGCGAAACCGGCGGGGAGTGCCAAAGTTTGAGAAGAAGCTTTGCAATGGAGACTGATTGCCAAGGATCCTCCTCTTTATTAGAATCAGTTCAGGGGCCTTAATTAGGCATTCCAGGTCATTGTGTTCCGTGTATAAGGCAGCTGACTTCTTGATTTGATGTTCTAATTTTCTAATTTATTTTTAGTCCAAATGTGAAATCTGATAGGTGCCTTTCGGGAAGCCCTTTACCCCAAGCAGTGTTGGTTCTCCCCTTCTGTCACATGTCCTTCACTGTCACTGTCTCCCTCTTTATAGCTCCTCGGCTCAAGCCACTCNGATTCTTGTGGCTGAGGTGTTTATTTTTACAGTTTCTGGAATTCTGGTCCCAACATCTAGCTCAGGTCTGCGAAACACAGTTCGTGCCTTGGGCCTATAAAATAGCCCTGAACCCATGAGAGTTTGTTTTGAGCACACTCAAGTAGGAGCAAAGGATTTTAGGGATTTCCTCATTCATTTGACCTGTTACTGTCTCCAACCCCCCATGGAACTGGAAAGTGATTTCAAAATATTCTGTGAACTATATCCTGCAATTTGCAAATCATTCCTTGCAAGTGCGTTAGATTGTCTGAGCTCGAAGTTTTGGGCTTAAATGTTTTGTGTTGTGATTTTACGATTAATATTTTGGTACTGTTGTCCCACAAGGGAGCTCCCTAAACCTCATACAAAACTATCCTGAAGTATAAAGAAGTATTATAAGAAAGCTTAGGGGCTCTTGTATTCCCCCTGGTTACCAAATAATGATCAATTTCTTGGGGATTTTTAACTTCTGAATTATCTGTTCAATTAGTGAGAAAAGAGCAAGGGTGGCACCTTTCACTCTTGTCCTTCACTCCCTCTCTATTTTGTCACCTCACTTTCCTTTTTCCCCACTTCCTTTCCTGTCCCCCTGCTCTGCCGTGCCAATTCTAGATGCCCCACAACACCTGTGACTTATATACATAACTCTGCCCAATGATTTAGGATCAGCTATAGAATTATTGTCTATCAACTCCACCCCTCCCCTTAAGCAATTTCACTTTGCTTTCTAGATGAGTAGGGTTTTCTGGTAGAGGGCTCAAGAAGGGGATTTGCTTCCTCTCTGAGCTGTTTTACCCAGCAGGAATCCTACATCTAATTTTCCAAAGCTAAATATCTTTGGTGAGCATTTTATGCAGTGCCCAAACGTGATAACATGTGTGATTTCCCAACATTATTATGCTGAGAACCATGTGGTTCTCCTGGACCAGTTTCCAGTACCCTGGACTCGATAGTTATCTGCTCTACCCTGCCTGAAAAGTGCATGACCTCCAGCAACACTCATGGAATTGAGCAGCTTTCCCCGCAATGCCCTTCAGACGGCTTCATAGGTAAGAGCACCTTTGGGAGAATGCTTGCCTGTAAGTGGTTTTGGGGAGTGAGCACTTTGGACAGAGGGGATGTTTCTGGTATGATTTAGCTTGGTGGTTGTTTTTGTCAGGCTTCTATCACTCTGGCAAAATATACAGGGTAATAAAGTTTAGTTTACACTTTCTAAGCCTTCAGACTATTGCTGCTTAACCTTTAGTTTGAAGATCTGTATCATGACAACACATAATTACTGCAGTTATGTAATGAAGTTGTCCGCCTCGTGGAGATCAGGAAGCAAAACAAATAAAAAGAAAGGAAGCAGGATGCAAAATCTCCTTCGAGAGCACACCCTCCATGACCCCACTTCCTATACTTTGAACAACCACTAAGGTTCCACCCCCTCTCATCAGCACCAGGGTCTAAGCACCAAGCCTTCAACAATTTCAACCTCTTTCTCTCAACAGCTTTTCCCAATATCCCACAGCACGCTGTTTATTCTGCCTTTGTAGTTGGGATACAAATGATCCATTTGGGTCATGACCCCTTGCAAGCTAGATTGATGCAACTGCATCTTCATTTGTCCCCCTGCTCCTATGCATGCTCTTCTGCAAGCTTTTCTCTATGTGGTGGCCAGAACTGTTGCAAGTATTGCTGGAAGGATGACAGTGAGAGGTAAATGTGTGGTTATAAACCAGCATAAAGGATTCATATAATGGGATTATAAAATGGCTGAGGTGGCAAACAGGTCACACACAGAATTAAACAGAACTAAATTCTCTCTCTATCTCTATCTCTCTGTCTCTCTCTCTGTCTCTCTGTCTCTCTCTGTCTCTCTCTCAAGTATAATAGGAGATACCTATTATAGATTGAAGGACCACGCCACACTCACTTTGCTGTTCATGGCCACATGTTGACTAAGACAGATTTAGAAAATGTAACTAGTAAGAGAATGGAGGTAAAGAAGAAAAAAATGGGATCTGTCTGAATTATTACTCTGCTATGCAAATCAGCAATTGTTTATGTAAAAAGTAGCATGTAAAATTTTCAGTTCCACTTCGTGAGTAGCAGATAGGGGTTATTCTAATCCTGCTGCCATTAATTTAACTTGTCTTCAGTAGAATGACTTATCTTGCTTGGAGAAAAGAATCTCTTGTGGGTTTTTCTCCTAGAGAAAGACAGAGAGAGAGAGAACAGTAACTGATTGGCTAACCTTATTGGACAGAGAATTTTATTGCTGTAGAAAGAAGATGTTAGATGTTTAATTATTAAAAGATTTTTCTAACAGAGAAACAGATTAGTTCTTAGTAGCAGCACCTCATTTTCCCCCTAAGAAGACAGAAGACAAATGGGCACAAAATGGGCACAAAACAATACCCATCCTCAATTCACTTCATCAAGTGAAAACATTAACCAGTGGGCGAATTGCATTTTATTTAAACTGAAGATCTCCAGATAGTGGACAAAAGAGAAGTGGGATCAACGGCAGCCTAGCTGTGCAGGGCAAGGTGAGTTTATCTTCCTACAGATTTTCTAACCCACAGTATCTTCTAAAACCTAAAAGGCCCTGCACTAAACAGCAGAAGACAAACAGAGTTCTGATGGCCTTCCCTTGATGACCATGGAGGACCCTGAGGAGTGGCTCTATGTAGTCAATTGATAAGTTCTCCGTCACAGCCATGACAGGTCTGAGCATTGGCTCTAGGTAACCAATTGATTAAGTTCTCTGTGATTTTTCTAATCAATAACTCAAGTAACATTTTATCCTTCTTAAAGATCTCTGATGCAGTTTGACAATTGAGGGGTTTTGTCAGTTTACAAAGGATAACCTCACCAAATTTCAGTATAACTTCTTACCATGTTCTAATTAAAGAATGTTTTAAGATACTAAATGCCAACCCTAAGTCTTGACTCTAGAGGGGATCCCAGGGGTCCAAGGAGATGTCCCCAGCTTTTTCCTTGAGCAGCTGAGGAGAGGGCGCCTCAACTGGCCCCATCCTATGACAACACTGATGAATATCTTGCATATCACCATAGATCCTTCAGCTGGTGATGGTTGGAGATAGAGACAGAGACTCACATTGGAGCACTGGACTGAGGTCCCAAGGTCCAAATGAGGAGCAGAAGGAAGGAGATCATGAGCAAGGATGTCAG
>LOEQ01007800.1:199028-228767 GCA_001685075.1 Bramus lutescens | reverse complement strand
AGCTAATGGGCCAATCAGTTTTATAACTTATGGAGATCTCTGTGTGATTTTCTTAGGGGCTTGCCGGCTGTGGGGTACCAGGCGGGACAGAAAACGCCAGCAAACAGGCCCTGTTCATATTACACTCACCAAAATAGCTGCCAATCTGCAGAGAAGATACAAACCAGGACACACAGAGGATCTGGAGCCCTGAGCAAGGTCTTTGGACTAAAGTTCCCAACTTGGAGAGTGAAATGAGCACAGCACAGGAGATGCCATGCCCGCTTCTCTGACTTAGGCTACAGTTACTCATCCCTCTTGCTGCCAAGTGTTGAATGACAGCTGAGTTGTTTCCCAGGAATTTCCCAGGAAAATATGTATGCTGAGTCACTCCCTGTACACTTAAAATAGCCTTAAGATAAATTCCACATAATTACTGGTTGGTACACCCTGCAGGATTGCAGAGACACAGTCCAGTAGTCCTTTGTCTGAACTAAGGCTAATCTGGAGGCCCTTTTCTTCTCCAGAAACCCTGAGTAATAGACTGAAGCCTCCATTTCCAAAGCATCTTCCACCTATCAATGCCCCTTCACTAAATTACAAGTGGTTTTGCTGTTGTTGTTGTTTTCTGGATGCACTTAACTTTAAACCATCTGTAAAAACAGAGGTGAATTCTATCTCACGGAATGTTTCTTGGGAACAAATGTGAAATATATGTAAATATTCATGATTGACTTTAGAGGTTTGTTTCTGGAGTTAGAGAAGAGTCAACCATGATAGAATCATTAGTCCTCACCTGTGTAGTATCACCCTACAGAGTCCTCACTTGCTTTAGTGGTGTTTTAAAGAAGATTCAATGATGCCCAAGTGAAAGGACTTTACAGACATCATAGGCAGTGAACTCAAATCTGTGGATGTGACAATGGAGAGACAGTTCAACAAACAAATGAACAAAAAGCACACAGCCTAAGCAAAATCAGAATGTGGCATCAAGATCAAGGTCCTCCAGGGGTGTGCCATGCTAAGACAGATATTCTAAGTATGACCCCTATGCCTACAAATAAAGTTAAGCCAAGGTCATGCTGCTCAAAAGGAATAGCATCCACCCACCCTTGCAGGAAGGGGTTGAGGCAGACACTTCTGGAATGCAGAGCACTGTTAAGGAGTTTGTGGAAGATGCAGTTGGTTTCGGTAGCCACCATTGCCTTGCTTCATCAGGTTTGTTTCTTTTGACTTGTATTTGATTAGTGCATGTGACTGACACTCTGCCCGTCTCCTCTTACCTTCCACATCCGGGGCTTCACAGACATTATGCAGGAGATACTTTACAGCTACATTTCTTTTTTGGTTTGTTTGTTTGTTTTTAATAAGGGGCATTAAAGCACTTATTAAACTTAATCAAATATTAAGATAGGTAGGATAATCAAACTCTCTTCTTCAATGTGTAGAAGTTTAGTTACTGTCTTCAAGGAAGTTAATTCTTCTTTGTTTCCTCTAGCACGAACCCTGATGAAATTCAATAATATATCACATTCTAGAAGCCGAAGGAATGTAACACCTAAGGACTACCACAGTACTGTGTCAGACATTCAAAAGAGGCTAGTTAATTACAGATGAAAATAATAACAAGATATCTGATACAGTAAAGCATCATATTTTGGAAAATGATCATATTTAAAAAGCATGGTAAATGGCTAATAAAACATAACCACGTCAACCCAGAGCAACTCAATGTGGGAAAAGGTTTTTCAGCTTCATCGTTCCTATTCATTAGAGGCTATTTTCAAACCTTAGTGAGATTTCTAGCAGAGGCTTCCATTAGTCAAGTGAGCAGTTGTGAACCCCTCTGGAAAACTGTTTTCTTTGCAAAGCAAGCTATTGTAGCACTGTCCTGCAAGTGTTTGAAGAGATCTGAAGTCACTAAAGCGCATAGATACAGTCATCAGACAAGGCGTTTGAAGCCTTATAAAGTTGCCTAACCAAAGCATCATGAATGGAAAGTGGCTGAGCTGCTGTGATCATCTAAAGGTCTGTCCTCTAAAGTTTAGATTCCCTTCATTCTACGAGCTTATTCTAAGTAGCAAAGCATAACCTGGTTTGCTTTATCAGTGGGTTTAGAGTGGAAAAGAAGGTCTATTACCTGTTCCCATTCTCAGTGGTAGAAGGAAAGAAAGAGCAAGGCTATGGCTGGGAAAAAACCCATATTTATCTGACTCTGGAAATCAGCTGGGTTACATCAACTCGAGAGAAATAATTCAGCCTTTACAGATGAAGTCTTACCCCGTTGTAATTCTACGGGCTCCTCCTTATCTTGTCTATGAAGGAAATAACTCAAGCATGAGGAGGGAAAATGGGAAATACCTACAGCATCACTGGATTCACCCCTTGCCAGATAATGGCATTCCCATGGAGACACTTTCTCAAACAAACCTCATGCAGTCTGGGCTTCAGTCCACACAGTGAGGTATCATCTCTATATAACCAGAAGTAATTCTGGACCGTTTGGAAAGTGGCCACCTAACTGGGATTGTAGCAACACCAGCAGCCGCGGTCAGTCATTTTCCAGGGGAAGGTCTCTCAAAGTTCTTAACTTCCTTTGTACTCCCTGATTTCTGAGTGTCTTCTGCCAAAACACTAGTTAGGGAAAGTTACTTATAACTCATAACCCAGTACCTATATCCTTGGCTATATGGAACAAGACTTCTTTCATCTTGAGGTAAATAATGGGAAAGTAGTAAACAGGTCCAAAGACAAACATCCTCAAAATTACTTCTGGCCATATGAAGATAGTATCTCATTGTGTGGATGGAAGGCTAGCCTGGACAACATCTGTTTAAGAAATGGCCCCTATCTTTACAAAAAGCCACAACTGGTTAATATGAAGAAAACAACTAATCATAGGATTCCCAGCCCCAAGGAATGCATCTATAATAGGAGACATGGCAGACATAGGTAGGGGAAGATTTATAAAAACAAACAAACAAACAAAAAACAAGCAAACAAAAAAACAGAGTCCTTTGAAATATGCTATGGGATGGTGTCTCCTAGAAATGGTAGGGAGGCTTCAGTCATGATATCCCAACAATATGACTGCCTAAACAAGACCCGATCAAGGACAACACCCATAGACGTGTTAGCATGGGAGGAGGAAAAATCATGGGGTCCCAGTCCTAGAGAAAGGATTACAGGTAACTAAGGAATGTTATGAATGGGAGAAATTGTCTTCCCCCATAGAGTGACCCTCTAGTTGGATATATACTACCAAGTGACCAGCCATGAAGTCATGTACTTGCAACAAAAGAGGGGAGGGGGAGAACTTGAGAGGGAATGAGACCAAAGGAGGTGTGGGGTACAAACTGTAGTGATGAGGGTGGGAGGAGTCAGAGAAAGGAAAGGGAATACAGGGAAATGATGTAATCATATTTTTGAAGAATGTTTTGAAGATTTTTTTTTAAGGATTCCTGGAAATGACATTGTCTGGCAAAGGAAAAAATCCAGCGATAGTATAGGTTATTTTCCTACTATGTTATGGAGAGTTGATGATCTTTGGGATGACTCCATGTGTATACGAATTCAACCATATTCATTAGCACTTTCTGTATGCCAAGCACTGTTTGCAGTACTAAGATACAGAGTGTGCCTCTGTTCTCTGATTTTTATATCCTGTGTAGTAAGGGAGCTACCAATCAAGTAAATAAATAAATTGTGTGATAGTTTGACTGTGTTCTGACAAATGAAGCTTACTTGGAGTCAGAGGGCAGAGCTAGCCACTAGCTGACCAAAGTTAAGCATAGAGGTTTGTAGAGAGATAGGAGACAGGAAGTGGTAAGGTGGGGCTGAGAAAGATCTTGCCCTTTTGGAGGAAGGAACGGAAGAGGTAGGAAGTCACTCGTGGTGGCTCCCCTGCTTCTTTGATCTTTCAGGTTCTTTTCCTGATATCAGATTACCTAGTTTTTATTGATAAAGAATAATTAGAAAAATGCTTTAATAAATTTTCTAGTTTTCATTAACGATAAATGTTTTGAATAAAGTAAAAGGAAGTGATAGTGGACATTGGAGGGGATTAGAGCATCACATTCCATAGTACAATCAGTAAAGGGTGATCTGGATGACAAGAAGAGCTCAAGCATGGTGACTTATTGGAGAGAGCTTTGAGAAAAATACATACTAACTATTCATGGCCCTGAGAAAAAGCAAGCTTGTTTTGGCCAGGGAACAGAAAATAATCAAGGGTGTAATAAATAAGAAAGAGGTATGTTTAGCAAGCAGTCATGAAAAGAGAAAGTGGTGAATCTATTCGGCTTTCTGGAACATGGCACATAAAGCCATCTTAGCAGGTGAGCAACAGGTCCACTCATTGACTGTTTCAAAAAGAAATAAAGAACAGCAAAAATGGATAGTGATAATAAGGCTGAAGGGAAGTACGCAGGAAGATTGAAGGCCCTAAGTTTCCCTATCTTGTAAAAAATCTGAGTGTCTCCCAAAAGTTATAAATAGAGCAGTGACTCAAATCTGAAGAGTTTCTCTGAATTTCTAATGGCTGTCCCTTAAATCTTAAAAAACAAAAAATCTCTACAGAAGTTGCAGCAGGGATATATTTTTCTAACAACTGGAGCGTCAAATAAGACACTGAACCCACTGGAATGGAGTAATAACTAAAATCCATTGGGTTATGTGAGATTTTCCTCTGTATGCTGTGAATACCATTGGTTAATAAAGAAACTGTCTTGAGTCCGTGCTGGGAATAGAGGTAGGAAGGGAATACTAAACTGAGTGCTGGAAGAAAGAAAGGCAGAGTTAGAGAGAAGCCATGTAGCCAGGCCAGAGCCTGATGGAATTTTACCTTGTAGGTCACTGCCAAGTAGTGGCACATAGATTACTAGAAATGGGTTAAATTCATATAGAAGAATTAGCCAATAAGAACCTAGAGCTAATGGGCCAAGCAGTGATTTAAATATTACAGTTTCTGTGTGATTATTTGGGGTCTGAACTGCCGAGCAGCCAGGAAATGACCAAGCGGCCTTTCTACTACAATTAGGTACCAATATCCTATCCTTCCTCATATTGTCCCAGTGTTTTGGACATTCTGAAACCCTTATTTTTTCAGATGCCAATGGCCAGCATTGAATTTTATTCTGAATATCCACCTACACTGGATACTGACACAGTTCCTAAAATGGTGTGATATCAATGTGATAGGACCTGGAATAACCATGGTAATATATTTCTGAACATGTTTATTTAAGTATAGTTCTGAAAAAGTTTAACTGGAAAATGAAGACTGATCCTGAATGTATGTGGTGCCATCCTGTAGGGGCTTCTTTGCCTTCTAAATGGGATAAAAAGGGTGAATTGAACTGACCACTGGAATCTATCTCTGTGCTTCCTAACTGAAGATAGTGTGACTAGTTGCTTCATATTCCTACCATGTGATGGACTGTGAGGCAAAATAAACTGTGGTAGCCCACAGAAGTAGATCCGGTTGGCCTTGACTAAAGGTCAGAAAGTTCAGGCCTATTCTGCTCCTTGAAGGATATGACAGGAGGTTTGACCCAGGGAGTGGCTACCTATAAGATACTTGGCTGAAGTTGTGGTCACTGCATGTCCTGCCTAAACAAACAAGTTTAACTCAGGGTATAGTTGCTGGATGCAAGATATATATATAGATATAGATATGGATATAGATATAGATATAGGTATAGATATAGGTATAGGTATAGGTATAGGTATAGGTATAGGTATAGGTATAGGTATAGGTATAGGTAGATAGATATTGAAGAGGTAATTGCCCCGTTTGCTCTTTCTGTCATGTTAAAGCAGCCTTTTGCCTTCTTCCCTCTCCCTTTTGGATTGGGGTCTATAAGCATATGAAAATACACATGGATGAATTCAGTATTTGCTGAATTGCCCTCCTAACTCTATTCTGTATCGCTGTATCACTGTTCCTTCTGCCTAATATTTCTAATCCACATTCTAACCCTAGAACATGTGAATCCTGTTGAGGCTGGACTCCAACAATAAACCCTTCCTTTCTCAAGTTTATTCACACACACAGACACACACACACACACACACAGACACACACACACAAAATTTGCAAGCTACTTTTCGATAGCAGCAAGGGAAATCCAAAAAATTGATCACCAAGGGTGAGCTGCTTCTATGATAAACATGATCCTGTAATTCATAGTCTTTTAGAATGACATTGAGAATGGAATGGGGTAGGGAATTTGGAGATCTGTGCTAAGGTATCTCTAGGATATTGACATCAGAACTTAATGGGCTGTTCCCATGGGAGTCTGAAGAATCAAAATGATAAGATACTTATAAATTTGCCCAGTAGATGCCTGGTTCATGCAATTTTAAGGGATAGCCAGGGCTCCAGGGACTGGGACAAGAACATCCATGTTATGTTCTGGCAAAGGAAGAGGATTCATTTTGCTCATGTACTGTCTATTGGATTGAAGCTGAACTGAAAAGTAATGGTGATTGGCAGAGGAAACTTCTCTTATGCTTATCTCACAGGAGAGAAAGCAGAAACAATGGCCAGTGACTTCTGTTCTGACCTGTGGACTGCAGGATAATTTATCTCAGTAACTGCTTTGGTAATGCCAATGAACTAAGAATAGTCTTTCATTTCTTAGTGTTTGCAGCGTTGGTTTGAAAATTATCATAAAGAGAATATGTAATATGGACATTTTCCAAAAACTCCAAATTTCAATGTTCCTGAGCAAAGTACTCTGGACCACAGACTCATGAGGTCACTTAACCTATCACCTGTTCATGACTACTTGTGCTAAGATGGCAGAGGTGAGAATTTTCATGACATACCTTTAGGCCATCAACATCAGAAATATAGACCATCTTTCTACATTACAATATTGCCAACCCTTACTACAGCACCAAGAGACTTTAGCAGTGAACTCCTGGGACTAGAGTCAATAATAATTTTGGTCAGTATCTGGTGAATCTAGCTACATGGTGGCATTACCAAAAGTTGAAGGATTCTTAGAAACCAGGAAATAAAATAAAATAATTTAGAAAAATAGATGAATCTCAGTGATAACTGAGAAAATGGAACAATTAACCATCAAAAATTCCCAAGCCAGGAAATGCTATTTGATGCCTCAACCTACTTTTTAAAAAAATGGTATTTATTATCTTTTTGCCTTGTGTAAAGATAATACATGTTTACTGTACTAGAAGAATACGAAAGTATATGCAGAACATAAATTGGCCATCCTGCCATAATTAGATATAACCACATTTAAACACTGCTCATTACAAATTTGGGATGCTACTGTACAAAATGGTCATGAATACCTCAAGTGAGACGTACTCCAATATTCTCATATAGTCTCTGAGAGCATGTTTAGTGGCTGGCAATGTTGCCCATGTGATTCGAATTTAATTGCTTCACAGTTGTGTTATTTAGTATAAGTAATACAATGATTAGCAAATTTGCTTATTGCTTTGCTTCACTTCTCTGATTATTTTTCAGTCATGACAAATTAATATGATAAAAATTTTTCTATAATTTGGGCAACTAAGGAGGAAACATAGAAGAAGAATTCAGAGATAAAGGCTATGTTAGTTAATATGGTCTCTCCATCTCTTTGGGGATTTTCAGATTTCCAAACCATACCAATTTAGAAAAGTCCCACCTAGTATATGAATCATTAGATGACATATTATCTTTAACCAGCCACAATATTTTTCTATACACCCAGTTTTAGATTTATACCTTTACAGTCAGGAAAGCAAGCCCCTTCCCTTAGAAAAAAGAGACAATAATCTTATCAAAAATATTTTATTTACAAAAAGATCAATTATACTATACATCCTATAATGGAAATACATTGAATAATTGCTAAAATAAATACAAGGCAATTAATTCAATTTTTATAAGAATGAGAAAATTTGACATTTGAACGTTATCAAAGCTTAACTTAGAACATAAATAGTTAAAAAGGCAAACTCAAGTTTTAGTCTCATTTATTGTCATGGTGTGTTTGCTTTCCACTAGCTGTCCATGCAGTGAGAGTCTGAGTTTTTCAGAACTTGAACAAACTTCTTTGTACTGACAAGGTAGAATATGCAGTGTCTTTTTAGTTGAGATGTAATACAGAAGTCTGCATACTCAGGAAGCAGATCATTGACTCTGTATCTGCCTCACTGCAATGCTTTTATTCAGCTATTCTTGTGTTCTGAGTGTGTGCTTGATACAGGTCTACACAGCACCAGCCACAAGGCAAGATAGATCATGTGAAAAGTCAAATTGAATAATGGAGGCCCTGTAATAACTCAGTTAGTCAAGTTTGGAGAAACTGGGTCATCGTTTTCTGTATGGACCCGTTCTTAATAATACTAATTACCTGTTAATGTCATTTCTACATGTGGATAATTTTAGGAAGGCCAAGTACGGAAGAGATGAGAAGACTACCTGTACAATTCAGAAAAATTCCCTTCCTGAGAAGTAAAGAGGACACTTGGAACATAAATGTGCCAGTTCTGAATTGTGTTTTATATTAGTTTAAATTCACTCAAGTAAACATCATCACCATGCAGTGTGAATTGGCAAACTCGGACACTAACAGGGGAAACGCATCTAATGTGTGTATGTTAAGGTCTGTCACATACAGGCCACAGAATAAAACTTCTGATGAATTTCATGGTACTCGTCCCAATCACAGAGATAAATTTTTACCAGCTTTCTATTTTTCTAGGCCTACACAAATGCTGTCCTCATCTCTACAGATGACGAGTTTTTGATGTTCATGTTCATCGAGTACAAGGTGCCCAGTGTTTTCTTTCAAAGACTAGCATTCCCTTTTGAAAATGAATCATAATTAAAAATTGCACTTTTCCACCCTTTTGGCCTCCACTTTAGTGATTTGCTCTTGTACATGTGTGAGTAATGTATTATTACCTAAAAGCTGACATGCATCTTGGACCTTTCTAGAAGAAATAAAAAGTTAGAATATTGAAAGTTTACATGTTTTCACAGAAATAAACTATTCAATTGTAAAAGGTAGAGAAAGAGAGAATCATTTTATTCTTTCATGAACATCTGTCAACCAAGTTTCACATTTTAGGCAGGTTAATTTTTATAGTATGGATTTTTTAGAACCTATTTTATTACAAAAAAAGAAAAGAAAAGTGTATTTTGGCAGAAAAGTAAAATATAGACTATGATGTGAAATTTGTTTTAAAAATTGGCATACAAAATGTAAAAACACAGTACAATTATATCAAAATACAGCATAGCCAGTGGCCTTTAAACTTTCCTTTGGCATTTCATTTGGTAGAGTTAAAGACAAACATTTTTTCTTAAAAAAAGAAAATAAAAAGAAAGAAAATCATCTATCAAAACAGTCCATAAGTTAGGTTGTATAGGTTGAAAAAAATGTTCCCTTGAGTTTTCAGAATCCTTTTCTTCCATGATCACCCACATAAAGCACGGCTAGTGAGGTATATAGAACAAACACTGTCAGGCAGATGCACAGTAAGGGAAAAGTGCATAAACAAAGAAGTCATCCCATGTTCCTTGCAATTTCGGGTTAAATCTGAGTTTGTTCTTACTGATGTATCAATTTACTTTGGCAGAATCAAAAATCAACCCATCAGATGTCCTTGTTCAAGCCCCAGCAGCAGTGATATGTCTCCTATGAGATGCCACAATACTGTACAACCCCTTGAGGAGCTAAGGTGTGTGTGTGTTCCCATGTGTGACTGCAAACATCATGGCGAGGTCATACATCAAGCACCATGTCGTACTGTTGTCCTTTCTTCCTCCTACCACACTTATTGATGAGAACCACATACAGAGTCAAAAGCATGACCCAGTAGCATGCGTAGATCAAGGTTCCCACAATGAGAACAGTCTGTTTGGATTCGGAAAATGGCCTTTTCGATTCCTTGTAAATGGTGAAAATCACACCACCGAGAAGAATTGTAAACCACACGGACACTGGAATAAGTCCTATAAAATTGACAACAATGGTTTTCCTTCCAGATGTGCCCCACCCAGCTTTGTTTATGGTTGCAATTGCGAACATCTTGGCAGGAAGTAGACTTGACATATATAACACTGAATAGAGAGACATGAAGACCATGACAATGTTTCCTCTAAGGCAGCTGGCAAAAGATGACTTTATGAGACCCACTAGCTGGACAGTTAACAGGAAGAGGAGGATGTTCCAGATTTTACCCCTGTAGAAGAGCTGGATGACTGTGGCAATGAGGAAGAAAGGGAAGAATCCAGTGATAACAGCTTCGTAGGTCATCCACAAGTGATGTTTGTGAAACCACATGGCGTTGTACAGCCACTCTCGGAAGTAGGACTTGCTCCAACGGGTCTGCTGGTTCAGCCATCTGAGATACTCAATAGGTGTTTCCGTAAGGCACTTGGACCGAGCTGTGTATTTTGTGGCATAGCCCAGACTCAGCACCCGGTTGGTAAGATGCCTATCATCACCAAAACTGCATTGGTTGCCCATGAATTCCTGATTGTACCAGTCTTCTACAAACTCGTGCAGTAGGGAGTTTCTGTACATTCCCAGAGGACCACTTATGCACTGGACACACCCAAAATAAGACTGGCAGGCCCTTTCTATATTAAAAGCCATCCAGTATCTCACACTGCTGAGGAAGGAGATCCAGGAATCATACTTGTTTAAAATCTGCAAGTTAAAAAAATAAATAAAAGTTAGCTTTAGCTTAACAATACCAAGAAACCCCAAAGTATACTGAGATCACTGCTTGGCGTGAAATCTGTTCCTCTGTGACTCTATTTTGGCTTCCTTCCTCTTTCTGACAGTCTTTTATCTTGTATTCTTGGGTTTTGTGTAATGAAATAAGCATTGGTTGGGTGTACGTGTATATATATTAATGGATTTAGTTATAGTTTTAAGCATCAATAATCAATCCTTAAATGTTCCCAGATGTGTTTTTGTAAATTACCATCTAATATTGGAAGAGTTAAGGTCCTAGGTGTGTTGTGTTGGGTGTTCAGCTCATGTGAGTTCATGGAAGAAATAGGGTCACGCTAGGATTCTTCTGATCTGGTTAACATCCCAGTTTTCAATCCTTATGTGTTCATTTTCCTTTTCCATTTATTAATTCCAAGGGATAAAAAAAATCCCCGAAATAATTTTCTGAATTTTGTATGCCTCTCTGCTTTTTTTAATCACTAAGCTATTTCTTTGTTTGCCTTAATATGATGTTTCATTATAGACTTTAGTAACAAGCATGCATACATGGGTCAAAGTGCAAATCTCCATTTTGAGGTTTATTTTCTTTGTACATCTCATCTGGTGTTAAGATTGAATACTATACTTACCAGGAATTCCGATTTTACCTTTACATATTTTCACATACTTGCATTTCTATCCAAGAAACTTCAGTATTGTGTCATTAATAATTGTTTTCCCATTACTAGTAAATGACGGGACACATTAATTTTGTCTCTGTTTATTCTTACTAGTGTAAATTTGAATTACTCTTTCTCTTTTTAATCTTTGTTTTTATTTATATTTTTTACAATTTCTATGTTCACGAGTGTTTTTATATCTGTGTGGATGTCCATTATATGTATGCAGTGCCTACAAGAACAAGAAACCGACAACAGAGTTCTTGGAAATTGAGTTATGATGATTGTGAGTCATCTTGTGAGTGCTGAATACTGAAGCCAGGTTCTCTACAAAAGCAGCAAATGCTCTTACCAACTCAATCATCTCTTCAGACCTTTCATTTTGTAATTTGAACTCCCCACAGAGTGGCCAGGCATCTAAACGCAGAGCTGTACAGTATATCATCTGTTTCTGAATATACTTCCATTTCATTATTGCTGTGGCTAAGTGATTGCCTTATCATATGTTAGAATGGTGTCGAATATTAACTTGTGGCTTGAGGCTGCCTGCTATTCATTATTCATCTGTGCATTTATGTTATATCTAACTTCTCAGTCACCAAGAACACATGTGATATACCCAAGGCTGAGCATAGATATCTCTAATTATTTCAAGTCAGATAAGAAAGTCTTACATGTGTCCAGCACCAAGACCATGGAACACTGAACCAATAAACATTGAATGAATTGATATGTGAGTGCTATTAAAGCTGTCTTATACAAAAACAATGAAGCCACATGTACCTGGACGTCTCCTCCAACACCTCCAACCATAGGGTCTTCTTCTAGAACTTTAACCATCTCCACAGATGAGGCAGGGTCAAGCATGGTGTCTGAATCACACACCTGCAAAGGAGAAAGCCAGAAATTACGTAAAGAGGAATACGATTGATTGGCCCTCAGTCACAGAGGAGCTTCTGTACTATACTCTTAACCTTGTTGTCACAAACCTGCTGTCAGAAAGGGTGACAAGTGTGACAGAGGATTCTGTTTATCACGCCCCACATAGACAGGTTTTTATCGAGATCAATGTAGTGTGAGGCAGGCTAGCTTAAACGGTCATTGAGCGTGACTAAGCAGCCTGTCCCGGTTTGCTGGCTAATCTCTGTTGTCCTTGCACTCGGTCTGTGATTGGATTTTTGCTGCTTCATCATGCTGTAGCTAGCCTCTATGAGGGGACCCTTGAGCTTCCCAGTCTTTTGAACTGAGAGCCAAATAAACTTCATTGTACTTTGTCCAGTCTTAGGTATTTCTTGTTACCGCAGGAGAAATCATCTCAGGTAAGAGCGCTGAGAAACTTATGAATGGGACATAGTACTCTTTTCTGTTAAATGCAGTAAAGCCCTAACAAATGCAATTTGACCAGAGTAGTTATGGGATGAACCACTGGACAGCCTGTCACAGTTTCTGTGTGAAATGTCCTCCGTGATTTTCTCTGTGCACTTGGCGGCTAGTTAGTGGCACTGGTTTGGAAGTTTATGGAACCTTTAGGAGATGGAGCCTTGCTGGAATCCTGGGAGATGGGATTTGCAATTTTTAGACTGGCCCCTGTCCTCCCTGCTTCCTGATCCACTAGAAGGGGGAATTGATAGCTGCAGCAAACTCTCATGATAACACAGTCACCCACAGCCATGACTGCCCAGTCAAAATGGATACATATTCCTTCCAGTCCTGAGGCAAAGTAAATCCTCCCTCCCCTAAGGTGTTATCCTTCATTCTGCTTTCTGCCAACAATTCTGGCTCTCCTCATAGTGCTAACTTACGATTTATCCTATTTGCAGTCATTGCAATGCAATGATCTTTTGATCAAAGATGAGTGAGGTGTTGGTAGGTGGGCTCATCAGATTGTATTATCTCGTGGCTTTGTAGCCAGTTTAGTTCATATGAGTATACTCTACAATGTTTGCCCAGGTACAAAAGTCACCTAAAATGCATTTTCAGAGTATATTACCATTATCAAAAAACATATAACCACATTTATCATCAAAATGGGCAATTTTTCAAAGTCTCCAAATTTCCTTGAAAATAATCAAAGAAAATAAATAAGTTATAGAAGCATGGAATCTCAGGAGCTAAAGACATTTATTAGATGTAGTATGAACCACTCATCTTATATCTAAGGAATCCCAACATTTTAAAAACTTTCTTTCAACTTTATTAATGGCTATTTTTCTGAAAAGATTCCTTGCTAATGAAGATTGCTGGGAACAGTTATTTGAATGCAATATTAAAATGTATGGATTTAAATAATGTAGCCAATCTTATCACTTCAGATTTAAGTAATTACAATGAATTTGGACTTTATGGATTTAAATGTTTTGTTGTTGTTATTTTCTAAGTGGAAGCACTCCTTTACAAATGAAAAGTCTGTCCGTTATTCTTGTTGTGGTTATTTATGCTGTTGTGTTGATTTTTGAAAATTACATTTAGGATCACAACAGTCATTTATCTTGAGAAGGACAAAATAAGCAGAGGGATGTCTCAGCTTTTCATTCTAGAACACAAGACTTCACTAACAGTTTTAAGCCCACGTGTTCCAAGCCTGAGTAAGCTACATAAAATCAACCAAAAAGTAAGTTTGTCTCTCTCATGGCTTGTTTATTACAAGTTTTCCTAAGCCTACAAGCTGGGCTGGAGGGCTGGGCCGAGGGGACAGAGGTAAAGGCACAAGTCCAGTCCACCTTTAGACTCCAGCCTCCAAAGTTAAGGACACACCTACCTCTATTGACTTAAGTCAGAAATGGTAAACCAAAGGCTAAAATAAGCTTACAACAACAGGAAGGGAGAAATTCAAAAGTAATATTCAAATAACCCTGCCTGCTTCTGAGCATGAGCAAGCAAGAGGAACCTCCACTTTGAAATGACTGAAATGAACTGAATCTCTGAAGTTCATCATATTTAAATCGGCCCCTCCCATTTTGCAAACAGAACTCCAGACAGTCTCTGAGAGAGGCTGTTAGTATGGTGAGCTAGCTATATCTGGCAGAAAAGTTCTCAGAAATCTCCCAGGAAGGGGTTTGTTATCATAGGATTTAAGAGCTTTAAAGAATTTCAGTGTCTGGATTCTGTGTAATGACTCAATGCCAACCAGAAACCTTGCCTTTGCCAGTTGGAGAAAGCTTGTACGCTCAGGGGCATAAGAAGATTTACTTAATAAGATGTGACGAATACAGCTTTAGTCCTTAACATTCATCTAACAAGACATTGTTCCTAGTTTTCTCCTCACCACTTAAGAACATTTACGAAATGAATTTTGGCTGCCTAGCTCAATATTAGAACCTAGGACAGACATACAGCAGAAGTTTGTGAGTCACTGAAACTTGCATCAAGAAAAGCTATAGGATGTGATCTGCACGCAGGAGCCAGGGCACAGATCAAAAGACTTTGTCCATGCTAGGATATGACTGTGAACAGCTGAAGCACATAATTGTTAGTTACAGGATTTCTCAGCAGCAGATAACATCAATGAAGAGGAATAACAACTTCTGAATAAAGTAAGTAATGTTCCAATGTGCGACCCGCTATTGGGAAGAATCAGCCACCTCAGTTTAATCCCTGAAAGACCAATCCACTCCTCTCTGTTTCTCACTCCCACCATTTCAGCCAAGAGTTAACAATTCCTCCTATATCTCTCCTTAATACTAAGCTGGGATTGGTAAATTAGGGGCTTTAGGTAAAGACCAACCTACCACCAATTTGTATGTTGCCAAAGGATTAAGATGATTTTATGTGTTTGAATTTGAAAAGAAGGATATTTTGTCATGTACGTAAATTAGATGAAATTTAGATTTCACTGTCCATGGCATCCAGCCACGCTTGTTCATGTACCTGTTATCTTCCGCTGTTTTCACACTGCAATGAGGTCAAACAGTTGCAAAACATAATATTTACTCTCCAGTGTTTTACAAGCAATACTTGCCAACCTTGGGTTTAAAGTAAAGTGGTTGCATGAAAAGGCTCTGCTTTCACAAAAGTAACAGCAACACCGAGATGAGACGTTTTAAATTCCAATTTTACTTATGCAGCTTTTCATAGGTTATATTCTTCTCCAAATGCTACAAAGAATGGTGTCTCATAGAACAGAGAATGTTAACTACTGTAGAGATGTTCTATAGTCAAGACTGTCTACTTTAAGAACAAATGTTTGCAGAACAAAAAACCTAAATTCTTGAGTCTTGTATCTTACTAGTGCATGGCTTTGACCTTATCACAATCACAGTATAGTAGTAAGACCATGAATACAAAACACTGCATGTACATAAAGCACTGTATGCCATTAGTATAATGTAGTAAGTAATCCTTAAAAGATTTACTTCTTAAGGGAACCCAAATCTAAAATATCTTTGCTCTATGGAGAGTGTTCAATATAGAGAAGCATGAAAAGAGACACAAGACTTAATTACATGTAGAAGATCTCTTATGTAAACAGACTGTAGTTTATGTGGAACCATCTGCAACAATCTACTTGGAGCCCCTCACAAGAATGCTTGCCCACCAAATGCCTTTCATCTTCTAAGACCCAAGTCTAAAGGCAAAGTCTCTGTGTTTCATTTGGACTTTCAAAAAGGTCTTTCCTTTCAGTTTCTCTAATGGATCACCTCTGTAGTTGATATTCCATCTCAAAGACTAGTGTAAACCCAGCAATCAAGCGGAAATCTGAAATTGCTGTAGTAAACTTTCATGAGGAATAAAAGCTGAAAAGAAATCAAGGCCTCTTCTGGCGTTTGCTTTTCCAGTTCAACTCTTTCTTGATCTTGACCCTTCATCTTAACCTTGAACCTCCATTTTAGTCTTGACTCTTCATCTTAACCTTGACTTTTCATTTAAACCTTGAGACAATTCAACTATTTCTAGAGTGTGTGGAATTGGGTTTGGTTCCTGTTACAAAGTAAGTACAAAGTAAATGGAAATTTTGCTCCTCTATCCCAACCAATATCTCTAGATGAAAGAGAGCAAGGGTGAGAAAAAATGAATAAAAAAATTTTAAAAAGGCAACAGCAAAAACCCCTCACAGATGGTTAAAAATGAGGAGACAGAAGATGGTGCCACTCTCCCTGAATTCCTCTAATGATTCGCCACAGGAAGTACACAGGGAAAGCAAAGAATAGGTTGATATTCAATGTAGTGGTAGAACACTCTCCTAGAAAACAAAGGCCCTGGGTTTAGTCTCCAAAACCAAAGGAAAATAAAGGAAGAAAGATAAGAGAGACAGAGAGGGGGGTAGGGGGTCAAATAAAAGCACCACACAAGATTTTAGAACCATTCCCAATCTACAATCTGCCAGCTACATAAACTTGGGCCAGGTTCTTAACTTGAACCCCTCAGCTTCATTTTCTAAATTTCTATCCCTTGAGACAAACATATATTATCCTTATCATACCTTGTCAGAATGGTTTCTTGATAAGATAATGTATATAAATCATGTAATAATGGGTATTCACAGTAAGTGATGAATAGAAATGATATACATGAAGAAGTATAACAAACAAAATGCAGAGATATGAATTCATGTCTCTAGCTCCAAGAAAGAGCTCTTGTTAAAATTAGTTTAGCTAAATTATGACCCCCACCCCTGAAGCAAAGGGAACCCAGAGCTTCACAAACACCTGACAAATTTAGATGGCACAGTGATCTAAAGCCAACAGGGGAAAAAAATCTTAGATTGAGTTATAGTTTGGTGGAAAGAAGTGCAAAATATAAAGAGTGGTCTGTATTCAACCATAATTAATATATGACTTGGTCGTGATACATATCGATCCCTTTAACTTTTCAATCGGCTTTGTTCTCCAAAGTTGAGTACTTGAATATAACCCTGATTTAAGGGCTCCATCCTGAGATTTCCTCATTCCCTTCATGTGTTTTTGTTTGTTTCAAGAGAAGACCTCACCATACAGCCCAGACTGGCCTCATATACATGATCCTCCTTCAACCTTCCCTCTGCAAAGTTATGGATGTATGACACCAGGCCCAGCTCTTATTCCCTTCTTTATAGTTATGAGTTTTGTTGATAGGTTGTGTGTGTACGTACTTCTTAGTGCAGGGGTGTACAAGCGAGTGGAGGTGTCTGTGAACATGCATGTGCTTGGATGTGAAGGCCTGAGGGCTCTGGAATATCTTTCTTTATAGATCTCCACATTTAATTTTTGGAGACAGAGTTTCTCATCAACCTGAAAGCTCATGAATTAGGCTAGATTAACTGTCCATCCAATGAGCTTCAGGGATTTATTCATCTCTGCCCCACTTGAAGCTACAGGCATCTCTGTGTGCAGGCTTTTTACTTGATAGGAGGTGAGGGGTAGTGGGGGATGGGAAACAAAGAATAAATTAAAAGAAATTCTGAAGAACAAAATTTGCACATCTTTATGGGGGTACCCTGTGATGCTTTAAGAGGTATGTATATTATAATGCTTAAACCTAATTTATGGTATCTTTTGCCTCAAGAAACAAAGTGAAAATGAGAACCAAGACAGTGACCCATACAGGAAGCTGATATGATTTGGGCCTTGTCTTTTACCTCACTCTAGTAGATCTTCAGTGCTTTGCTAGAAACTCTCAGAAGGTGGGAGGAGTGAAAATGGTACTAAATTCAGCCTTTATCTGAAAAGGACTTGTCAATCATGAGTTCTACCAGCAAAAGTGGATTCAGCTGGGGCTAAGTTCACAGCAAACTAACAACAGACCTGGATCCCCTTATTCCTATTTCAACCTTCTCTCTCCTCATACATTTTTCTCAACACTGTCATGGGAATATTTCAGTTTCTTGGACTTTCTACACGGAATTGAAAATGGGCAAATGTCACACAGCAGTTATAATTATTTATGATATCTGTGTTCCATAATTTTTTCATAAACAGGATTAACAGTTGTTGAACTATTTCTAGCAGAAGTCCAGGGTTAAGTGTCTCTGATCATATTTTCAACCATTTATTTTTTAACATTTTTACAAGTAGTTGTTTGAGAACTTTATATAGGTATATACCTGATCAATACATGACCTTGTGTGTGCTTGTACTTTTTTTTATAAATGTCTCTTAATTTAAGGAATATTATTGAGTATTAGCACTGAATTCATGGCCTGGAGAAATCTCATCTCCATGAGGCATATAACAGATATCTTATACTTTAAAATACGAGAACCTCTATACTTGGGGTCTCTATACTTGGGGTCAATTTTAAAACTAAATTATCAACCCCCAAAAAAAACCTGAAAATGTAGATATCATGGCACTAAATGGATATAAAGATAATTATTAAAACAAAAAAGCAAAGAATAACCTTGTTTGACCCCAGTTTAGGCATGTGCATTGGCTTAAACATAATTTTTTTATTGTGTTGATGTATATGACTCCCAAAACACTTAGAATACTGATTTGGAGAAAAGAGATAAATTTTAAAGAGCAGAAAAATTTTAAAATGTAGACTATAGAATCCATGAGGACATGTCTCAATAGGTAAAAGAAATCTCCAGTAAATGGAGGACCTTAGTTGCAGTCCCTAAAACTCACAGAAGGTTGGATATGGTAGCATACACATCTATGACAAGATGGCAGGTGGACACTGGAGAAAATTATGGGCCAGTTTGCCTGATGTCTACAGCAGTGAGCCATAAGCAGTGACGCCGTACTTCATGGTGTATTTGCTCTGAAATAAATGAATACATGTATACACATACATGTTTATATGTAATCCATGAGAATAATGAACAAATTGTGTTTTCATGAATTATGTATCCTTTTTCCCACTCAGAGAAATCTAGATACCACACAGACATACACACACACACACACACACACACAAATGTAGGGTATGGTAGCACACACCTTTAACCCCAGCACTCAGGAAGCAGTGGCAAGGCAGATCTCTATAAATTCAAGAACAGCCTGGTATACAGGATAAATTCCAGGACAGCCAAGGCTACACAGAGAAAGCCTGTTTCAAAACAAAACAGCAAAACCAAACAACAAATAAATAAAAGAAATGTGGATACATATAATACTGTTAGGTTAAATTAATGATAAAGTTGCCACTTATAATTCTCCTTTTAGAACTTGTTCATATTTATAGAATTCTTTCTACCTGGAAAAACTCTAATGTAAATATCAGGGGGTTTGGGCTTTTTCTCTTTGTCTTACAGACTGATGGTCACTTTGTTATATTAGGAAATGTTCAAAGATAAGAGGTATAAATAAACAATTATATAATATGGATATCAAAATATGTCTTACCATCTGATAGTGTGATGTAAAAATTTAATGAAAAATTAAATTAATCTTGAACTTTGGAAAATTCAGGAAAAACATAAACACTACATATTAGAAAGACTTGATCTAGCCATCATTAGTCACTTGCTTCTTCAGATCATTTAATTTTGTGCATTGTGATTTTCAAATATATAAAATACACTATTATAAATGTATGCTGCTTTAATAAATGAGATAACCAATGTGAGCATGCTTTTTTGAGAATGTAATCAAGACTTTTCCTGTTTGGAGAGGCAATTAGGTATCTCCTTCTTGAAAACTGGTTTCATTACAAACTACATCCTCAGACGTCTAAAATCTTTGCCTTCCTTACTCTCCCTCCCCAACATATAAGGTTTATTTTCCTTCCATTGTGTATTCTCGCTTTATGTTCATGTTCTGTTTTTGTACCTGTTCTATGTCTGAGAGCAACCAGCACCATCACAGGTAAACTGCTACTACACCACCTTTCCCAGGACTTCATTAGTCTTCTGGCACAGAGTTAGATGTTTGAAAGGCTACCAGCTGAGGACAAGAAAAAAAAGGGGAGAGTGCACAATTCCTGAGGCCTTATTCCTGAGCATAACAGAGGAACTCTAGAGTTCCTGGAGATTAACTATAAAGGATAGCACTGACAGAGAAAGTCACGTTAGCTTGGATGTTACTGAAACAGGATACACAACAGAGGGTGAAGATGGCTTTAAGAACATTCAGTATTATTGGGTTTCTCCTTCGTGGGAGGTGAGGTCATCTGTTAGTAGTTACACAGGGAGGAGTTTGGATGGGGAACTGGGAGCGTGGTGAAGATATGAAATAGTAGGTCATGAGAACAATAAGCCAGAAACCCCAAATCAAGTGCACAGAATACTGAGGAGCATTAATGACTGGCTGTGACTAGAACCCAAATGTCTTGGCCACACCTCTCTATGGTGAGTCAGTATTGTCTAGCAAGCACACAGATGGTCACAGCTTCTTCCTTACATCTCCATTCCTTGAGTCTTCCCCATGGGCCATTGTGTCCCACTCTCCTTAAGGCCCTTGCCCACTAAGTTCAATCTCCAGCAATACCTTGTCACCACCGTCTCCACACCTCCCTCCTTCCTGCCTTAATGTGGCCTCTACTTTCCTGTTTCCAAACTTGGGCTCAGTCATAAGAGAAAATTAGATCATTCAGTATTGAGTTTGAACCTTAAGTAGCTGCCATTTTGTAGTCAAGCAAGGTTATCTTTCTGGAGGCTCCTTGGGGGATGGCATAGGAAGGAATGCTCAGGTTTGGGATACTAAATGAGTTTTTTTTCTCTTGTTTGTGTGCTTGCAACTGCATGAAGAGTCTCAGGAGGCCTCGGAGCCTAGATACCAGCAGCTACTGGGGTCAGTCTTTTAGGAGGTTTAGTCTGGAGAAAGACTCCAACAGAAAGGCTATTCCACCCTTTCCTATTCCTTATGACGTTTTCCTGGACAAACACAGTGCAAAGTTGTCAAGGAAACAAACAAAGATCAAAACAAGAATGATGGGATAAGGGGGTTTGGGAGGAGCAGGTTAAGAAAAAGGAAGAACTAACGTGCACAATGATGTTTGCCTTGGAACTGACGAACGTAGCTAGAATTAAAAGCAAAATATCAAAGCAGATGTTTTCTCATTTAAGGCACAAAGCTTTATTCTTTGTGTTCTAAGCTACCTGTCATACCTTTCTTAAGAAATATCTTATCATCTTCCTATCTAGACCAGAAGCTATAGCATGTAAGCATCAAATGTCCAGAAATAACTGAAACTCCCTTAATAGCAAAAGTTCTACCATTGAGAAATTAAGAGACAAATGAGAGGAGACCAATGCTGACTCAACAAAAATTATATGAATATGCAAATGGAAACCAGTGAAATACTTCCTACTCTTCCCACACTATCTGAAATTAACCCACGACAACAGATGGTGCATACCATATATTTTAGTATAAATTGGAGGATACTATAAGAAACAACACATTTATAATAAAATCTTTAGTTATGTGGGTAATAACCTTGTAACTTTGCTAAGCCCTATGAATGTATTGTTTGATCTAATTATTTTAAAATATTTTTAAGATTGGCTTATTCTATCTGGTAAACTGAGGCTCAAGGAGATGGGATTTTGCAGTCAATAGCTAACAATCCTTGTGATTAGAACCTCAGGCAATGACCCTAAAATCATTACTTAATCCCATCTCATTAGTAGACCTGGGAACATGATATGTGTCAATAAAGATCCTTGAACAATAGGATCCCACTTCTAAAAACAGGAAAAAGGGTTTCACTTCTATGAGGATGAAGGGTTCCAGGGGCTTCCCTACACCAGACATACTCCTCAATGCATGGTTTCACCATGGTCAAAATCTAACTAAAGAAGAAAGCAAATTAAAATGAGAAAATTGTCACATGCTCAATATGAACCGAGGGAGGAGAAACCTTACACAGAGCTAGAAGGGAATTAAGGAGAGACACAGCCTGCCTAATTTTCCAGCAAGCACACATCATCCCAAACTCTTTCAAAGGTCAAGTTGCAGTGAAGTAATGCTGTTTGGGAGTGAAATAAACATTACGTTGGTTTTGCTCCCTCTACGACGGTTTGCCCCTCCTTTTTCTTTCTCCCTCTCAATTTTACAGTTCTTGCTCTTTTTAAAATCAAAGCCATTTTTACCACTCCCCTTTTATGGCGTCTTCACACCAATCATTTTCTAGCCTGCAGCTTTTCTCAAGACCTTTCCACTCAGGCACACAGGCACAGGCTATTTTCTTACAGAGCAGCTGCTGGTGTGTGTGTGTGTGTGTGTGTGTGTGTGTGTGTGTGTGTGTGTGTTTAAACAGCATGGACTAGGTTTTATTTGGCAGAATCTAGAGGGACAGAGAAGAAATAAGGAAAAGGAAGAGGACGAAAGGAGGGTTCTCCTGTCCAAATAATCCCAATTTCTAACCAATTGCATGGACAAGGAAACACTTTCATAGATGCTCTTAACAGTTTTACAAGAATTTTTTCTGTCGTTCAAAATGCACTTTCAACAGTCATGCTGTTTTCCAAAGGACTGAAAGGAGTACTGTGTTCAGAAGGGACAAGGATGGGCTATAGTATACGACTGGGGAGACACAACAGCTGCTTTATTTCGACCTGTTTGCCCTGGCAGGCATTCTCAGACCTACCTGTACATAATCCACACTTCGTCCCAGGGCTCTGAAGGCTGTGTACATGACTTCTCTCTTTCCGCCCCATTTTTGCATGATGCAAATGCTCTTGTTAGACAAGACCAATTGGGTTACATGCTGTGAACTTTCTTTATGGGACTCTTCTGTCTCCCCAGGTCCCTTTTCGTGGTAGTTGTTCTTCCAGATGTAAGTGGCTGATTTGTCCCTGCCCATGATTTCACTAAAGATGTCCATCATATAAAGGTCATCATCCGAGTTCCCGTCGATGACCATCACAACTTTAATTCCAGGGTAGGTCAGCCTTTTCACAGATTGCAAGCATTTCCGTAAGTAGTCAGGGTCTTCTTGATATGCCGCTATGCAAAGAGCGACGGTTTTGTTCAATTTGATGGGGGTCTCAAGGGATTTTTTCATTTTCCGGTGTTCCAGGAAGGCAAACAGGCTTTGGATGATGAGGTGTGATGCTAAAAAGGCACCATAGAGTCCAAAGGAGAAGTAATAATTATCCGTTTGGATAAACTGGTAGCCAACAATATAAGCAGCTGTGATTCCGAGAAGGAGAGAGACTCCAAAAAGTGTAGTTCCAATTATTCTCAGGACACATAGAAACCTCTCACAATGCATCTGGAAAGTAATCAGAGACACTTGTTTGTGGTTAACCACTCTTGCCCCATGCTTATCGCATACAGGTATTATGGGTGGTAGGGAGCATTTAGGGATTCCCCCTTTATTTTTATTCATTTTAGATTATTGTTTGAAAATTTCACACTTGTATCCAATGGATTTGATCAATATTGCTACCTATTCCCTCCTTTCCAACTCTTCCCCATCCTGCCACCACCATGTCCCCCTCCCAACTTCATGGACTTAAAAAAAATTTTTTTTAACCTTCTTAGTCCACTTAGTACTGCCAATGTGTACATAGATATGGCAGCATCCACTGGAGCATAACAACCTATCAGGGTATGCATTCCTGATGAAAACTGAGTCTTTATTTTCCAGTAGCCATCAACTGCCAATGGCTCCTCAACTAGGAAAGGGACTCGGCGTGCCCCTCCCCCATACAACAGTCAGGAATTATAACATTGAGTTTCTCACTTAACTTGCTATATTGCCACAAGGGCTTATCTTCAAGTCAAGATGCCCAGATAGCATAAGACTGTTTCAAGAATCAAATGAGTGGGTAGGGCCATAAATGCCACAATGCATTAAACTCATACCTGGATGCATTGCTCTAGGTATCTTAGGTCCTCTGGCTATGGCAGCTACCTCCCTTTGTATAGAGCAACAACTAGGCATCAAACTAAAATTTTCTAAAGCAATCTTTTTGCCTGTTCAATACTTTCTTTGGTTCCTAATTACTGATGAGTAGGAAATCCAAAGAAGATTCTGCTGACCTTCCCAAGTGTGACTTCATTTCATCTCTCGTGCGCATCCCTAGGCTCGCATCTCCACCAAGCTGGATGAGATCAGAGATTTGGAAGACTGTATAATAACTAGGACTAGTTCATCAGTTAGTGCTGTGACCTAGCAAGCATCGTCTTGTTTCCCTGGATCCCAGTGCTTTTGTTTGTGCATATGTTTGCTATTTAAGACCTGTTTGATGACAATGCTCACATTTTACAAATCCCCCTTTGACATTAAAATTCATTACCCCTAGATGTCCTGTGTAAAGATCTTTCCAAGTTACTGTATTCAGATGTCTGTCTGTCCCTTCCACCCACCAGTGTCCGGTGGTCCTGACAGTCCTGAGGGTCATACAAGCAACAGCAGCATCATAGAACAAAATCCATAGTATTAGAATACTGGTTACATTGGGTAAGAGAAAACATCCTGCTGGATTCCAAGAGCTGAAAATCCACCCTATCAAAATATATAATAGGTCAGACCTTAAGCCTGTTTCAGTTCTCAATCCACACCTAATTTCTGCATGTATCCTAAATAAGGTTGTTGAGTGGGGGATATGTGTGTGAGCATGATTTTGTGTGTGCAAGTACATATGCACCTGTGTGTGCACGCATGTAGAAACCAGATGACAACCTCCAGGGCTGGTCATGCCTCAAGTGCTGTTCACCTTCCATCCTGCTTTTTTCTTTTTGAGACAAGGTCTGTCACCAGACTGGAATTTGCCAAGTCACCTGGCCAGTGAATGTCAAGAACCTGTGTACCTCCGCCTAAACAAGGTTTTAAACAACTTAGGACTGGAAAGCCATGTTTTCCCTGTGTTTCCTAGACAATTTCTGATACTAAGCATTGAAATTTTGCTCCAAAACCTTTTTACATCTTATTTTACAGCATTATTCCCTTCTAGGAATGAACTACCGTAAGATGTATAATTGTTATAAATGCAGTGTTCCTGTGTTTGTTTGCACACCAACTTTGGGAATGGGTCATATTTGTATATCATTGATACATAATAATTTTATAGTCCAGCTAACTTTAGAAACTGAATGAATTTATTTTAAATAAAAAATTTGATAAATCAGTTATCTCTTTAAGGCTTCTTCTCTCAGATGTTATTTATAGTCTCCTAGTCCTTATCAAAACATAAAGATGAATCTCCCCTAGAAAGCGGTATCATCTTGGTTATTAGCAACTGTATGGCTATCTTCACATTCTATTGCATCTAATCATTCTTTCCTGGGTGTGCACTAGACTTCTCAGAAGTTTTGATGGGTCTATCCACCAAAACTGCTACCTTTCCTTGTCCACAGACGATGTGGTGAAGCTACAACACCGTGGCCTGTGGAAGTTTAAGGTTGGCTCTTCTAGTAGAAGGGAAAAAAAAAGGTTTTTAAAAAGAAGATAGTCTCCCTCCAATCTTTCTTTATATTCCTATGGTTTGAATAGGTATCAGCAAGGTTCTAGGGTATATATCACCCCAAGGGAAAAGGAGAGGTAGGTCATTGCATTAAATATGGAATGCAGTCCTTCACCTATCAAGGTCAATGCATGGATGGACCCACGTCAGCAATAACTAACTCGCAGGGTTTTGTTTGGTTTATTTTAAATTGAGCATTATACATTTTTGGATCTCATCTACCCTAATTAGTATAACCAAGGTCATGTGACAGAGGCCAGAGACCAAGGTGCTGCCTATCCTTCTACCTTGTAGACACCATTTCCTTCTGTTAAACGGAAATGATCGTGCTCATCAGACTCTTCAAAATACTGTGCTGAGGGACGAAGTGAAACAGAGTGGCAAGCCTTTCTTCAAGCCAGAATCACAGCCTCCTTTGAAGGGCCTGTTGGCTAGGAAGCTATAAAACATTCAGAGCAAAATAGAGATGTGAGTTCCACTTCTAGCAGATATAGAAGACACCGTGATGCATGGTACGGGTGGGAGTCAGATAACAGCAGCCTTAAAGCAAATGGAAAGCTGAGACCTCTGGAAGTGAGTAAGCCTCAGAGTTTCCAGTGAGTGGTGAGCAGGGACCGCATCCCTTGTTCATGAACACAGTTAAGAGGATGCTGAACGCTCCCAGAGGCCACACTAACTGATGCCTAAAGGTGCTGCAAGCAGCAGACTTGGAGTATGTCATTTCCAAGACATGAGTCATTCTCACAAGCGTGAAACATTTTCAAAGGGACCCAAGCATTTTCCAGGGAGAAGCTTAAGTGTGTGCTCAGCCTGCATTTAGAATCCCCAACCCCAGCAAAAGAACAGTCTGCCGTTCTTTCATTATTCACATTTTCCTTGCTTTTTATCAGAACACATGGATGTAGAGAGTGGTCACAGAGCATCTGCTGGCCACAGCTAAGGGGGGAACACCCTCTTACATCATAGGCGTCTACAGAATGTCCTTTTGAAGCCTGGGAAAGTTGCTAACACACTGCAATAATGCGGTTAGAATTGAACCTTTATAATCCTGCTACAGCTCAGTACTGGCGGGAGAGATGCACAGAGCATCTCCGAGTGGGCCAAAGGGCAAAAGGCACACTGTAAAGCCTGTTTTGCCAAGTGGATGCATTGAATCAGAGAGAGACACACAGTGTGTGTGTGTGTGTGTGTGTGTGTGTGTGTGTGTGTGTGNNGTGTGTGTGTGTGTGTGTGTGTGTGTGTGTGTGTGTGCGCGCGCGCGTGTGTGCGTGTGTGTGTGTGTGTGTGGTTTTTCAATTGCTCTGAGCAACTTCATAGATGTGGGCACCATATGTGTAAAGTTTCTAAGACAATCATTAATTCAAACACTCTGTTACACAAACCTACTTTCCAAATAAAAGGAGAACATGTCTATGTGCCTTTTCTCTTGAATTAGAGAAGCTGGGTTATTTCAGGACTAGATCCTCAGGAAGATGATTTAGAATTCTACATTCTGTAAATATTTAAAATGGAAAACTTGAATTTGGAAAGTGGCAGGATCACATTTTAGCCCATTGACATTTGGCTTGCTATTGTACTTGGACTTGATAGTAATTATTTAATAGCATCTATTCTCCCTAGAAATTTCAGTCAAAACAAACTGTAAGAGAATGGATTACTCTAATGCAGTATAGACTCACATCTCTATCCATCCATGCATCATGCATCATTCATCTATCATCTATCTATCTATCTATAATCTATCTATCTATCTATCTGTCATCTATCTATCTATCTATCTATCAATCTATCATCTGCCCATCCAGATATTTATCTATCTGCTGTTTCACTAATGTATGTAATGACATAAAACACTGCCTAATTTACAGATAATATTCGCTCTAATGAGTGAATGTAATCAAAACTGTTATTATCATTATCCACTATTTATTGGCAGCTAATACTTATTTGTCATTTATTGGGCTTTAAGTAGAAAATAAAGGCTTTTGTTTTCCTTTAAGGTGTGATCTTGTTTCATCTTAATGTCTTGAGGTGGCAAACATATTATTAATCACACATAAGAATGCATGTATATGACAAAGAAACCAAGACATTGAGTATTGAAATTACCTGCCCAAAGTTACAAGCCAGGCATGGTACCCACACAGTGCCTTAAATCCAGAAAGCATTTGCTGAGAAAAATTTGAACCCTTATGAGAAAACTTTTGTTTCTTGCTAAAAGGAAAAAAAAAACTTGGATGGCATAAGGGAAGATTAGTGGAGAATTTTAAGATGTGTCCCTGTCATTGTGGTGTGTAGATAATGAGCAATCATATGGGTTTAGGTATATAGACAGGCAATATTCAAAACCTGCTGGACTTGTCTACTTCCTCATATGCATTCAACCTAAAGGGACAAAGAACAGTCTTGCTTCCAAATAAGACACTGACACAAGTGCAATTTTAATGCCAGCAGCAGAAATCCTGTCTGGCCATGAAAAAGAGACCACTGTTTCCAATGCTGCCACCTGTGGTAGAGGCAGAAAGCTTTACTTGTAGTCCATCTCTCCCACATGGAACCCTGAGTCAGAAAGCATCAGAGCCTACCCTCACCCTTGACCTTTTATGTCCTAAAGACCAGGCGAAGAGGGGACATCAGCCGTTCTCCTTGTCTTAGTACCATGTTGAGAACTGAGTTCCCATAGACTTCACACAGCGTCCTTCCACATTTGCTCTGGAGAGCATCTGGGAAAAGCAGCAGACAGTAGGTCAGATGGTACCTCCCAGTGTGTACAGTTCAATGGCTGTGGAGTCCCAGACCTGCTCTAGAAGATTTGGGGGCAATAAAAATAATAGAGAGATAGGCATGGTCTCCAAGAGCATCCAGAGCAATTATGACTCACAATCTGAACAACTTTATAAGTACAGGGCTGTGAGGGATGTAAGGATTATCTTTTATGCACCAAAATGCATGAAAGCACCTGTAGTTCTATTGTGCTAATTACTCCTCACATAGCTTTACATTTTGGCTCCAATGACTAGTGATTGTGTGTGTGTGTGTGTGTGTGTGTGTGTGCACGTGCACATGTGTTGTTTTTTCAGCTGGAGAGATTGTGAAGCATTCGCTAGATTAGCAAAAGTTTTAAATCAGATACACTTCTGTTCAAATCCCAGCTTTGTCATTCACCCCATAGAATTTGGCCAAAAGCAACAGACTGAGTTGAGATATAATCCAAGCTCCTCCATTTAATCATTGGGTAAGCTTGAATAAGGTACATAAGATAAGCTGACTTCAGTTTCTTAACCTATGAAGTGGACTTATCATATGGAGTGCAAAGGAGATAATGAGATTGACAGAGAAGCTCCTTTAGATACTTAAAAAGAAATAGCCTTCAATTAAATCTTTATAGTGCTATTTTCTTACAAGTAATGACCTAATTATCTTCATTTGCCTTCCTTGTTACCCACTGCTACTTGTTAATTAGCAGTTAATAAAATGTGGCATGATGAACAACAGAACAGAAGAATTAGGGGTTAGAACAAGTTGATTCAATGCCTGCTTGGTCTTATAGCAACTGTCTGTTTTTACACAAACTTTTGAAAGCTCTGTGAAGAGGCTATGTGACCACTCAGTTGATATAATGGAACTTCAAATTTTGAGAAATAGCATTAAGACTCATTCATTTTAGTATTGCTGCCATCAGTATCATAGATAAACATGGATTACACTAAATCCCCCATTTCCATGGTCTTTACCATATTCACTCCATGTAAATAGGCAGAATTTCTATCCACTCCTTGAATTTCATTCCTGGTCTATGAAAGACTTGTGAATAATACCATTTTGAGGGATGGAGCACATATAAAATGCTTTGCTTGAAATATGGTGCATATTTTTAAAAAATGGCGTTTTTAGTTGCTATTGTTGTACAAGTCAGTTTTAATGCAAATAAAGAATAATAATTATAAAGCCTATTTCTGTTTCCTCTCCTCATTATGTGATGTAGGAGGGTCATTTGTCTTATGTGTTACTTTCATTGGTTAATAAAGAAACTGCCTTGGCCTTTTGATAGGCCAGCCCGCAGGTGGGTGGAGTAGACAGAACAGAATGCTGGGAGAAAGAAAGCCGAGTCAGG
>LOEQ01007800.1:155811-166766 GCA_001685075.1 Bramus lutescens | reverse complement strand
TAATAAGGTCTGGTGCCCTCTTCTGGCCTTCAGGCATACACAGACAGAATATTGCATACATAATAAATAAATAAATAAATATTAAAAGAAAAGAAAAGAAACACCACTCTTAGTAGCTTCAGGCAGCCTCACTTCATGAGTTTATCAGTTTGCCCTGTTTAGTACTTCTACTGTCCTAAACGGTGAGATTGACCTTCTGACTTTGTCGCTTCCTCACAAATCATCACATGTGGAGCCCAGAAACACGACAGAGACAGTTATCTCTTATTCTTCAAAGATAAAGAACTGTCCTAAGAGCCTTGTTCATAGTGAAGCACTTGAAAGCACGCTGTAGGGCTTCTCGGAAATCTGCTCTCAGGACCCGGCCACTCCATGTCGGGCAGGCCCAACCTGAAGCCTGTTTTCTCTCGTCCACACTCAGCTGACAACTCAGAAACACTGAGGTGAAGTGACTGATAGTCTGCTTGCCTCTTTGTCTCCAGGCTGGAAGACAGGAAGAGATACTTCCGGGGAGTGAGAGAGAATCTAGGTTCACCCTGGATCAAGTCCCAGCAATATCCAAACTCATGGTTTACTTACCTGTAGCAGCCAAGGAAGTTTCCGCCAGCTTTGGCAGGATTAATACATACATCGAGAGCCATTTCTCGGCAATTTAAAATGAAACCCAACAGGAAGGTAAATAACTGGATGCTTGGCTTTCATTTCTGGGTAACACAGTAATCTCAAAGCTGCTCAAACAAAGAGGATGAAACAAGAGGAGGTATGGTCAGAGCACTTCCCCTGGTTGTTGGGATTTGTCTCAGATTTTAGGTTTACTTAAGTAGTCATACACATGTTCAACTTCAGTTAACCCCGTAAATCTGGACATGGTTAAGATGATTCATCTGAGAATCAGCTATGGCAATGACATATGTCTAAATGTTGGTTTTATAGTCACTTGATTTTAAAATTGAAAAAAAAAAGGATGGCAAATCATGGTCTCTGCCTCTCTGAGTCATTGCTCCTTACCTACGTAATACCTGTGATCTAGCTGTGATCCGTGGTTGGAAGCCAGCTTTCCTTAAAACTCTAGACCATTTTAAGATCCCTGGAATATAGGTTAGAACAGGAATAGACACCAAGTCCTACTTGGTGAGATGAGTAAAAAGTGGATCAGCCACTGGCAAGAAGAATTTTAAAGGTTACAAGGTGACAGATGCCTCAAAAAGGTATTTGTGTAGGCTGCCGTTGAGATAAAATCTTGAGGCAAGTTTTCCCCAGAGTTCCAAGACAGTGAAAATGTTCACCAAGATGACACAATTTCCTGTCTTCCAATTAAAAAAAAAAACTATTACTTTCATCTCAGCCCACCAAAAATGTCTCAACAGTCTGCTACACAGAATACTGCCCTTTGAAGAGTTATAGATCATGCGGAGGGCAGATTGCCTGAGACCTCAGAGTCTTGTGGGGAAGACAAACATATGTTTGTGCTTCTAAATCAGGATCAATTGGATGAGTTCCAATGTCATTTCCTCATGCAGTCCTGCTGTGGCTTCCCAAATGTGGATTTATAATGCCTCATCTGGATACCCATGTCATGCTAACTTAGCCAAGATTATCCATTACTAACTGATCTCAAGTCTCCCTTTCCTAATAACCAAATTCCAGTTTGATTTGCACTAACGTTGCACACAGCGGAATAATCCTCTTCCCCACAGCTTCCTTTACAACTGTCTATCAACATAGGCATCAGTTACTGTTCTGTCCAGGTAACAAAACACCCGATGGAGGAAACTAAGAGAGTTGGGCTGCTTGTGGTGGCACGCATGGGTAGGACATGCTGAAGAGGGCAGAGGCAGGGAGATTAGAAGAAGGAGGCCAGCCTGACGGCCCCTTAAAAAGCTCCAAGAGTTTGCCACAGTAAGCAGCTCACTTACGACAGAAGGAATATATGGTGGTGACTGTACACAGGTGTCTTCCAAAGCAGCTTTCAAAGGCTCCTGGATAGAGAGAGCTCTGCCAGGCAGGCCTAACTTCCTACAAGCTCATGGTGTCCACAATAGCGCCAACAGCCAGGGAACAACCCCCCAGACATCAGACTGTGGGAACATTTTGGTTTCAAGCCATAACACAATGTGACTCACTTGTGGCCAAAATGAAGTAAGCCCTTTTATTCTATAGGCTCCGCCTCCACTCTACTTCTCTTTTTAACCCTTGCAGAGCCCTCCATGAGACAGCTCACAGGGTAGATGTGATGGGAGGTACCCAAGTGTTATCTCGGACCTTATGATAGATGTCTTTGGCAAAAGGGAGCCATGAGCTAACAATAGCAGAGCAGTAACATGAGTCTGGAGACTGTACACTTGGTGGAAATGGATGGTCAAATCTAATACTGTATGACTGCTACAGAATTTGAAATAAGACAAATAGATGTATCTTCTAAAGCTATAATGAGTTTTCTCATAAGTGCAGTTAAGCTGCTTCATGATCAAGTACTTACCCATAAAAACTAACCCATTGGTGTGATTTCTTTTTAAATTGTTCATATTTACGGATCTTAATCCACTTAAAGTAATAGGACATAGTCTTCATTTTCACTTTATGGATTAAATACTCATGTTCAGGAATTTACTATGAAAGCAGAGTCGTGAATGGGGCAGGCAAGATGAGCTTCTAGATTGGGAAGATCTCTTTATGGCCAAAATATTAACCAAATGAAGAGTTTTGTTTGGCCCGATGGTGATGGTGCACACATTTAATCCCAGCACTTGCAAGGCAGAGGCAGTGGATCTCCGTGAATTTGAGACCAGCCTGGTCTATAGAGTGAGTTCGAGGACAGCCAGGGCTACACAGAGAAAGCCTGTCTCAAGAAAATAAAACAAAACAAACAAACAAACAAAACTCAATAGTATTGTTCGTTTTGTTTGGGAGGCTATAGGGTTTGAACTGACTACTTTGAGCAAGCACTGTACCACTGAGTCTAAATGGTGCTCTGAAGGGAAGGCCAAACTATGTATGCACAGAAAGAAGGCTAATGACATGGGAAAAAAGGGGGACCATAAAACTTGTGGCTTAGTGGCTTCACACAGGTAAAATATGAAATTTGAGGTGATAGAAGGAGCTGACTGGAGCTGTGCCTTACAAAGCTCTGGGAGTTGCATATTAATTTGCTTTCACTTCAGGTCTTTCTCTTCTGTTTTCTCTAATGCATTTTTGCAAACTCCAACTAACTGCAAAGGAGCTACTTCTGGGAAACAGTAACAATGAGTAGAAAAATCAAGATGAGGAAAATGAGATTTCTGAGTGAACCCCTGCTAGGTGGCAACACTGCCTCAGTGACCAGCGTCGGAAGAGCTGGTGGAGTTAGAGAAATGGTGCTGACCTGGCAGGAATGCAGGATCACAGCTGGGATGAAAGGCACAGGGGTCAATACCAGCCAGAGCAGCCTCAGTATCCTGAGCCCCTCGGCCCAGGCCAATAGGGCCAATAGCTTGCTCTCGTAGCCTTGGAGAGAAGTGTTTTCACTACATTTGTAATCTACGACTAAGCTCATCTTTCTCCAGTGTTGTGACACTTTTATTGCCATTCATTGTATTGCTTGTTCGTCTTAGACCTTCGCTGATACAGAGGCAAATGAGAGAGAGTTTGGATGGATGGAAGTCATGTAAAAGGCCTTATCTCCAGGACAAAATCCAAATGCTCTTGAGGTACTTGTCGGCCTGGCTCATGCCTACCCTCTCACATTGTTCTGGCTTTATTATCATCCTGTGGCTACTTTATCATAACAATCTAAGGAGTCTTATTGGTTCATTGGCCCATAGTTGCCATATGTGACTTGTCCTGAAATCCGTTTGATTTCCACAATGTAGTACACAAAGTGAACATTCAGATTATACAGCTGCCTATGAAGCTCTGACAGTGCAATATATGCTTATGTAAGTCAACTAAAGAAAAACCTACTTGGCGATATGTTTTATCCCTCTCTGTGTCCATCATCCAATGGCTTCCCCAACTTTCTCTTAGATATGATACCCTTTTACCTAACTATTCTCATGCTTCTCTTAATAGTTTTGCTATTTTTAAGTATACTCTCAAGCAGAGATTTAGTGGTTATTGCTTATCTTTTAATATTATGATATGCAAGTATTTTGAATATTAAATATATTTTAAATGTTTACTTTACCAGGTGTGGTGGTACATATCTTTCACCCTAGCATTCAGGAGGCAGAGGCTAGGGGATCTCTATGAGTTTGAGGCCAGTCTGGATTGATGGTGTCTAGAACATTCAATGTTTACAGATATACAGGATAAGCAAGACTGAAGAGAGAAGTTTAGAATAATGTCTTAACAAACAAACACACACACACACACCAGGCACCAAGAGTAGTCACTTGGTAGAGAGGAAAGCCAAGGGAGTGCCCCCCCCCAGAGAGTTATGTAAAGAAAATATTTCAGAAAAGAGTGATCACTGTGCCAAAGGTGGCTGCAACTCAAATAAGCCAAAAGCACATGGTTACTCACTGGACCTAGGATACTGGAAGTCACTGTGGATGTGTTGGAGGCATGGTAGGAACTATGTAATCTACATCAATGGAATATAGAGGAATGAAATTAAAGACTACTTTATGTGTTAATTTTTTAAAATAGTAATTTAGTTTTAATGTATCTCCCTTTTTGCCCTCAAAATCCTACTACCTCTCCTCTCTTTCAAATTCATGGCCTCTTTTATGATGGTTATTGCATGCATGTACCTATTTGTATATACGTATAAACCCCCGAATATAACCTGAGTCCATATGTTACTTGTATATATGTTTTCAGGACTGGCCATTTGGCACTGGACCACCATTTAGTGTGCTCTTTCTTAACAAGGACAACCTCTCCTGCTCCCAGCTTTGCTCCTCTAAAAGGCTACATTTTTAAGAAATCTTATTCTGTAAATTCACAGTGAAGGGGTTCTGCAGAAAACAAGTGTCCTGGGCGGATTGTTTTTGTTGCTGCTTATTGTTTAGATGACAGAAAAAACCTGCATTATCTCCAGACAGAGAAAGGAATCGCTGATTTACAAGTAAAGACTGATAAAGTGTGACCTTTAAACAATCTTTCGGTACGCAAACTCAATGGCTGTTTGTATATTTGATTCTCTCAACCACAAATCTACACGATAATAGTTATCCTTATTTTTTATTCTGTTCATTACATATGGCTTATAGGCAATTAGAAGGATGGAACTATAAACTTGGTGGTCAGTAACAGGACTTCGTACTTGATTGGCCTCATAAAGGTTAATAACCATAGGATGCTTAATGAATTACTGACAGGGAGAGCCTTTGTAATGCTGATGCTGAAAAAGACTCTGCCTTATTCTTAAACACAGAAAGATAACATTCTACTGATAGATTTTAGAGACTTGTAGCAAGTGTTTAAGTAAAGGGACAGGCATTCTACTCAGCCCTTAACCACACAGGATGCCTAAAACAGCATCCTTCCTGTCATTAATAAAAATAACAGTTAAGACCTCTGTGTGACCCCCATAAGACAGTACTGCTGTGAAGGACCATCATTAAGCAAGCATGCTTTGCATCACGCTCTAGTGATAGATTCACCAAGCCCACTTCATCATTAACCATGTAAAGCAGCATCCATATTTTTATTTATTGCGATGATTTATTTCCTAAGCTTTTCTTTCCCAATCCTTTCCTCAACTACCAACCTTTCTCATAGTTTCTGACTGTAGAGGTCGGAACTAAAGACTGGGTTCTACCTGGAACAGACTTCCCTGGCAGGAGAGACCTCAACAATAACCATGTTCTCTTTAACTAGTTTCAAAAGGAAATTCACTCCTACACACTCTCCTCTATCAGTAGACAGACTCATATAACCTACACGCAATGTAAATGGACTGATCGGTTCTCTTTGAGAGCATTTTCTTTCTCATACACAGTCTTCTGTAGACTGAGAAAACAGTCACCTCTCAGCAGCACTGTTTGCAACTCATTAGGGGACAAAACATTAATTAAATGGAAAGTGTAGGGTTTTGGAAAATCTGCATATTTCCTTTCTGAATGAAAATGGAAAATTAAGAGTGATGGTGGGTGTATAGTGCTTTTTAAAAATAATAGTTATAAGCATTCACCCACACTTTCACACATGAAAATATATACTATTTAACTAAGCATATTAATTAAAGAGATTCTATGTACACTCTTCTGTGATGCATCCATGTGGACAAGTTAGAAAGTATCTAGAATTAAATGTTCATAATCTTTAGAGCTGTGGTGGTCATGTTCAAACCTACGATGTGTGGGAAATTCAGCAAATTCTGTCAGGAATCCCTGGTTCTGGATGAACTCTTCTTACTTATTTTCCATAAACCAGCATTATTCAGAAATAATCATTCAGGTAGTTAGAGTGTTGCTTTTGTTTGGTTTCTTTTCTTCATCTCCACTATGCCTTGCAAACATGTTCTAGACACCGATTCATGCATGTTCCAGGTCTCATGAGGGAAACATTTGTGAAATATTCTTTCCACTACTGCTCCTCACTGGCTGGATTTTACCCGACTGAGATTTTGCCTTGGGAGACAATGTCAAGTAGGTAGACAGGAGAATTCGATGATTATATTTGATAAACGAGCAGTGCAATGTCCAAGTTCATTAAATCAGTAATGAGAAGTAGGCATTTGATTTAGAGCAGAGACTTCTGGCCATAGCCCTACCTCCCTTTCACATCAATAATGCTCTTTGTGAGCCATGGCTTTTCCCCCTTGGAGCTGGAACTAGATAAGGGATGTCATAGCTCTGGGGAGTTACTAAGAAACCCAGGAAAGTCACAGGATAGGAGAGAGATTTGCTTCTATGGGAACCCTGCAGATGGACTGGGGGAGAGGAAAGTGATAGATAACATGGCTTAGACATCAAGCTAGGACAATCTCTCTTTATCAATGGGTTTCTGAATGAAAAGGACACAGTAGCCAACTCAGTACTGTTAAAGTGAAAACATCTGGGTTTTATGCTGGTTAATGTCTGCTAGGATTTCCGTATGCTCCGCCTGCTTGGAGAGATTCAACTGATGTCCGCAAGGATTCCCTCTGCCTGTCTTGGGCTTATCTTGATTAGCTGCTTTTTCAGGCCACCTTCTGCTCCATCCAGCCACAAGGGGTAACGATGACAAGCGTTTCTCTCTCACTTTGGAAAACTGCCCGCCTTTCTTCCAGAAACTGCTTAGTCTCAAATTTAAAATCATTATCATTGTATAAAATACTTTATGCCCAATGCCTCTCTGTGAATAGAAAGATGGTGGAGACCGAAAGTTTTTGGAGGAGTACAATGGCTATTTTAAAATTGAGTATGGTAGAGAATGGCTGTTGTAATGTAATAGGGCTGCGTCGGACAGAAGTATTTCTCTTGAGCTACTACAGACAATGATCCGAGCAACCCATCATATGATTTATTATTTTGTTTTACATGTAGTGTAGTTGTGAAGAAGGAGGCAAGAAACTTGACTGAAATTTTGCTTGCACTAACCATATAGCATTTCTTTTCCTGGCTGTGGGAAGGGACCCGTATTCTTCAATTATAATTGATGCTGATGTTAAAGAGGAAAACAAGCTAACTTGTTCTTCACTCCTTCCCCTGTTACCTTCTATTCCCACGTAGACCTTGGCCACCCTGGTTCTACCATTACTTGTCCTCTACAGCAAGTGCGTCCTTGTTTTTGCAGGTGTTATTTTCACTGTTCGGATGTGGGTATCTGCTCCATGTAACATTCTAGGCTTCTTTATATTCACGGACTTCAAAACACTATAAGCTTTGTTGCTCCTGGATTATTGACCTAGGCGATTCAATGGTTAAATGCAATTTTTGAGGATTACTTTCTGTTTAGCTGACATCACTCTAAGCCTTTTGTGAGTATCATGGCCTTGGAGCCACTAAAGAAAAGAGATAGTCCGCACGGCAGAGAAAGCTACTGAGGCAAGGAAAAGTGAAGTAAGTTGGCTGAAGTTGAAGTTGGAAAAAAGTGGAATGACCAGGTTTTGAACACAGGTGGTCTGACGTCACAAGCCATGTTGTAAAACTGTTTCTCCCTGGATCCTAAGAGGCCACAAGGGAGCAGTAAACTGCCAAAGCTGAGTGGGCAGGAGGCCAATGAGGCATTTTCAAATGGAGAGGACAGAATTCTTTCTTTAAATTGTACGATGGTCTCTAGAGAAATAAAAAAGAAAGATGACTCTGGCAAACCATGGGAAAACCTAACAGGGAGCAGAGGTCCCCAGCATCCATCAAAATCAAATGGAGTAAAGCATCAGATAAGCTGAGAAAGGCAGCCAGTAACTCAGCGGGCAGACCTCCAGGAAGAAAGGCAAGTCACTAGTGTCATGGAAGCAGCGTGAAAGAACCAACATCTTGTCTCAGGGAATTTGTGTACTACGTGTGAGCTGGTTCGGTTCCTTATGGACAAAACGTCTCTTTCCTACAGATGTAAATGTCATTTAGTCTGCAAGTCATTTACTTTCGTTATGTTTATAATACTGTGCATCTTCTTCCTTTCAATGGAATACTTCTTAAACTCTGCCTGGCATCAAATCAGTTCACACTTAGTTTCAGGTTAAGGCATGAATGAAAGACACGCCTAAGCATCAGCAAGACAGGACAGTGAGAACTCAAACAACAGGATCTCTTTCAATAGTCAGAGGGCATAAAGCTACAAAATGCACACAGTGACCTTCAAATTCCCAAGGAATGGCTTCCTCAAACTTCCTAATGATACAACCTTTTAAAACAGTTCCTCATGATGGGTGACCCCCAGCAACAAAATTATTTCATTGCTACTTCATAATTGTACTTTTAAAACTCTTATAAATTTTAATTTAAATATCTGATATACACGATATCTGATATGTGACACACACATTGAGAACCACTGGTATAGATGCTTTACGCAGGATACAAAACTTTCCCTTCTGAAGAAAATGAACATGGGCCGCTGGAAATGACATAGGAGGTCAAGAAAAAAAGATAATCATTACAACTCCGTTGTCAGGATGGTTTCAAGCAATTTGGAGGGAGGGAGGGAGGNGAGAGAGAGAGAGAGAGAGAGAGAGAGAGAGAGAGAGAGAGAGAGAGAAGCTGTCAGGACCTCTGAAGCTTGAGCTTGACTTACTGGTAAGTGTGAGCTACTTAATGTGGGTGCTAGAGACTGAACTCAGGTCCTTTGGAAGAGCAGTAAATGCTCCGAACCACTGAACCATCTTTCTGGCTCCAAAAGCATATGATCCAATCCTTCTCTTCTAATTAATGTAGATATTGATGCAGAATGCTCATACTTATTATATTGTTATGATATGTTTTTCTATATAAAGTTGAGTCACAGTTTTTCCAAATTTTATATCATTCAGGAGGTATAATTAAAAATTCTTAGAGAAATGCCTTAAACAAGAATAGTCACCAGTATCACCTGCAATGTTGTGATGCTGTGGAACATAGCATACAGCTAACTTTGCATTTAAACTCCATGTATGGCAAGCACTGCTTCTGAATGTCATCTCTTAATTTGCAAATCATTAGAGCATGGCGACAATTCAGCAACAATATCTGAATGAAACAACTTCTTTTGAAGCAATAAAAAGTCAACTGACACATGGATTCCCTTTCTTCTTTTAATTTATGTTTCAGTCCTTTATTAATTTTCCCTCTGGAAGAAGTAATTCCAGATTTTGCATTTTCTTTCTTTCTTTCTTTCTTTCTTTCTTTCTTTCTTTCTTTCTTTCNTTCTTTCTTTCTTTCTTTCTTTCTTTCTTCCTTTCTTTCCTTCTTTCTTTCTTTATTTCTTTCTCTATTTCATTTTTTCTCTTTTTTTTCAGAAAAGAAGGGGAAGGGGTAACTCTTCAGTCAGTGGCCTGAGTCATTCTAGGCAGTCAGCCAATGAAATATAGACTAAACAACACAGAGAATATTAATTTTACCACCCTATCCATGCACATATTCAGTGATACATAAAGCCTAGCTTCCAAGACTGACATGAAAATGGTTGTGCAACTGTCTAGATTCTAGCATTACTACTACTTTTCTGAGGGAACTGGAAGGAGCTAAGAGAATCGACCTTGGGGAACAGTTGAAAAATGGCCAAGCAGTGATGGCAGAACCAAACTTGCACCTACATCAATGTTTTGCAGAGAATCACACTTCTTCAGTGCTGAACATGGAAGAGAAATTGCAAATCTAAACTTAAAAGAAAAACATAGGTGCTTCCAGATAGCCTAGCAATAGAAAAGTTTGGGTCTAAAGAGTATGCTGGAGTCTATCATAGATATGGAATGTAATATGAAGTATATGTTTAGCATGTGCACAGTATTAATCCAATCCTCAACAGCAAATAACCATAGCAACCGTCATTGGCATCATCATCATCTTTTCAATGAACCCTAACACATATACTGTAAAATTGACAAATTATAAGTTTGTATCAACATAAATGCTTACATCAGGAATATGCCCACAAAATCGCCTCTAACAGCAAGAAACACAACATCCTCTACGTTATAGAAAACACACCCATGCCCCTGCTTAATCAAAACTCCTCTGTTTTTTGTCATTAACCTCTAATGTCATTGGGTTAGATCCATTGTTTGGGAACATTATATGAATGGATGCAGCAGTAAGTATCCTTTGTGATTGACACTTTTTTATTTCTATACTTGACTTATTCCTTCAGTCATAACTAATTCACCGTCACAGCTGCATAGTACTTTTATTGCTTTCATTGAGTTATGTATTTTTCTCTGCTCCCCTCCCTTCCTCCTCCTTCCTTCCTACCCTCTCCCATGATCCCCACACCCCCAGTTTACTCAGATCTTGTCTTTTTCTATTTCCCATGTAGATTAGATCCATGTATGTCTCTCTTAGGCTACTCTTTGCTGTCTTGGTTCTCTGGGACTGTGAATTGTAGGCTGGTTTTCTTTGCTTTATGTCTAAAAG
>LOEQ01007800.1:109925-128671 GCA_001685075.1 Bramus lutescens | reverse complement strand
ATTTCTGTTATCCTGAGCCCATGTGTCTGTCTTCTGAGCAGGCTTGGTGCAAAGTCTGAAGCTTCCTCAGAGAACATACCATTTTCCTAGCATCTCCCATATCTGGGGAGTATCCAGTGCAACACAGGCTTCATCTTTGTAGCTTGTTCACAGGCCACTCAAGAGCTTCAGGATAAGAATCTGACACTCTTATGTGTTCCCTGGCCTCAGTTGCTTTAGGGAAATCTATTGTGAGCCTGGGTATCTCCATAACCCTTGAATTTAGCATGTGTGAGAAACCAGCACTGTGGACAACCCAAAGTTCTGATATCAGTCTTGGATCTAACCTGTCTCTATTGGATCACAGGCACAGTGGCCTCTGGGGACCTTTGCCCCTGAAGCCAAGAAAACAGTTCTCCTGAAGGCATTTCAGAGCAGAGAATCCTTGTAGTACCTTTTCCAGTTCAGTCACCTTCCTTCCTTCAGAACGTGCACGTTCACAAGCTGTAGCCTTCAGTGTTGGGGACCAGCCTTGACAAAAAAAAATACCTCTTGCCAGGGTAGAGGCATGGGGATTTAGAAATATTGTAAAGAATGTGAAGACGTGAATGAAAATAATAAAACAGAGAAACATATCGGATAGTACCGGGAGGAAATTCCAGTGAGTACTGAAATTCACCCACATTTAATTTCCAATTGCTTAAAATACCCCTGTCCCCAAAACAGGAGTGACACAAAAGACTGCATTACATGATACAAGGAAATGAACAGTCTAGTTAAAGGTTACAGGCTATATCCACAGTTAAACATTCTTGCCAGAACAAAGCAAGTCATGCACACACCTTAGACCAAAACATTCTGTAGGCAAACCACTCCCTGTGTGGAATCCAAAGTTATCTCCATAAAGGAATTGGACCCTTAGTTGGATCCTTAGACTTTTGTTTGAGGTAGGAATGTATCTACTTCTCTATTCACAAAGTACAAGATCTGACTACTAGTCATACCTGTTGACGGTAACCTTGAGAGACCAAAACTCTCTGGTGTAATTTTAGGTGGGAGCTTTGTTTGAGGTAGAAGCACAATAACCTTGAAGGAACTAGAAGTAAGTTCCACCTCTCTGACCTTTGGTCAGTGTGGAAATAGGCTCATATTTTTGGGCCTCCACACTTCAGTTGGTGGGGTTTTGCCTGAAGAATACCTTTATGGTTGGCCAAAATCAAGGTGCCAGGTTTCTTTTTAGAAGTTCTGGTTACTTTGTCCACCTCTGATTCAGATTCATCTGCACCTTTAGAGGTATTAATGTATCTTTATCCACAAAAACATACTTTCCCCCACATTTTTACTGTCTTCTGCTTTGAATTTTATTATAAACTTTAATGAACAGAGTGAAAAATCACTGTGACCCAGCTTGAATGTCATGCTCACTTGCAACTTCTTCTGCAAAATAACTTAGTCCATAACTTTTCAATTAAGTCTAGTTCAAGTTGTCAGGAATGGGCAGGACACAACCAGATCAGTTTTTTTTTTTTCCCCAGGATGTATCATCGCAGGCTTTTCTTCCAATTCTTGGTAGAGTCATTGTTTCCCCACCCTTGTATCTCTCAGCCTTCTAGCCTTCTGATCTCCCCCTGACACAGTTCATTGTGCTCTGTTTACAGCATTTTAGGACTTCTTAACTGTAGCCTTATACTCTTCCACATTCTTGCTACACTCAAAGGCCTATAAACCATAAGTCAGATTTATTACACCAAAATTGTCATTTCTAGTACCTATTTTATCTATTAGTTACCTTTCGCCTTCTGTGGACCAAACACCTGCAAAATGCTACTTAAGGGTTTAAATATTTATTTTGGCTCATGGTTTAGAGGCACATAGAACAACCATAGTGAAAATGTCGCAGGAAGAGAACAGCTTGGTTGATGACACATTAGGCAGCAGAAAATGGAACGGCTAAAGCTCAGCTGGCTTTCTTCTTTTCCACTTTATTCACTTAGGATTCCAGCCTCTGGGATGACTGTTCACACTGAGGATGGACCTCTCTGCTCAACTAAACCTTTCTGGTAATGACCTCATAGACGCTTCTGAAGCTGCGTCTTATTAACGCCACAAGTATTACTTAATCTAATAAAACAACAAATGAAATGACCCACTGCATGCAAACCTATCATTTGAAGCCACATTCCAACCTAAACTTCTTTAACCATTGCAAAAGCAAAAACAATTTAAATGGGAACAAAGCTTAGAGACTTTTTCATCTCCACGAAGACTATGAAACGCTGTGTGGAAACTGGTAATAGAAATAGTTCAGATAGAAGAAAGCATACATCCAGAAATAAGAAATGAAATGACAGATGACATACCAAACCCAAAATTATTAAAAAGGCATAAATACAAATAATGAACTATACAAAATAATGACCAACTGTGTATTTAAAAAATCAAAGCCCTTTGTCTAACAATAAAATGAGACCAGAGAGAGCAACCAACCAGAATTGAGGAATGTGGGCATATTCATTTTTAGACTTGACCAAGTAAAGTTTATGAACATTTAAAGTATTATAAACAAAGGGGTAAATATTTTGAACTCATATGTGGGTAAATTCTAACAAGTATTGAATTTTAAAACAATAGAAGATATAGGACATAACCTAAATCTCCGTCAAGACTTCTCAAAAAGATAGAATGAAAGATGTTGGCAAGATTTTAAAAAAAATGTTTGACTCATTATTTGTCTGAGAGCTAATAAATGTACTAATTTGAGGTAGATTTTACTTAATATATACAAATGATGTAGGAGTGTCTTCTATCTATCTGTAACTTTCATTGGTTAATTAATAAAGAAAACTGCTTGGCCTGATAGGTCAGAACATAGGTAGGTGGGGAAGACAGAACAGAAGTGTGGGAGAAAGAAAGCAGAGGCAGGCAGACACCATGACTCTCCTCTCTGAGATGGACGCTGGTTAGGATCTTCCCGGTAAGCCACCACCTCGTGGTGCCACACAGATTATTAAAAATGGGTTAACCCAGATGTGAGAATTAGCCAATAAGACGCTAGAAATAATGGGCTGGGCAGTGCTTAAATGAATCCAATTTGTGTGTTATTTCAGGGGCTAAGCTAGCCGCGCCAGAGCCGGGCGGGATGAAAAGCAGGCCAGCCTGCTGCTCCTATCACTACAGGTCACAACTCTCTGGGGGTTACTTTGGGGTGCTTCCTACCACCACCCTCACACAATGACTTGCTAGCACTTTCTCTTTTGCCTGTTATATAGCAGACACTGTAGAAGGTAAGAGTGTTTAAATAAATAAGCTGTAGCTGCCTGCTTTCAAGAATGCTGTAGTCTACTAGAAGACAAAGACTTACAAAAATTAAAAAGAAGAGCATACATGAAACGTCAGAGGAATAAGCAAGAAATAGCAAGGAGAAACACCTGCTGAGTATCAGGTGAGGAGTAAAGGAAGTCACGGATACCACAGCCAGGAAGACAAGCCTGTGTTGTCCAAGGAAGGAGTAGATCTTATTCACAGGTGGTTAGAGGAGAAATGTCAGCCCAAGTTCAGAGTGTAGCCTGAGGAAAGTCCACAGGATAGGCAGTGCCGAGGGGGAGCCCTGAGGAGTGTCTTTTAACATCATCTACTATTTAGCCAGTGAAGTATCTCAGTTAAGGGAGTGCCTGCTTAGCATGCATGAAGCCTTGGGTTCCATGACTGTTGCTCGGTGAATTTGAAGGCAGCCTGGGACACTTGAGACGCTGTTACAAAGAAAAGAGAACAATCAGAGACCTAGGAGGACTGACTCATCTTCCATTGCTGTTACCTTTCTCTGCCTTCTTGTTTTTCCGTCTAGATTGCCAGGTCCCTGCAGAGGAGGGTTTAAAGGGTTTTGCCACCTTCCTGCCCTCTACACCAAGATTTTCCTAGCAAGCCCTCAGCCCTGCAACTGACAAACCCTTGTGAACTGAGTCAGGGAGCCAGCAAGGTTTGCTTTTCGCTTGCGGGTGGGGGCCATGCTAGCGTCTTCTTTCCAGCTGAGGAACCACCTGTCATCCCACCCAGACCCCGAGTGTGCTGCTGGGTGGCCTCTCACAGCTGCTGCACCCACCCTGCCTCAGCTGTGGTTGCGTCACTGGGAGGACGAAGGGATCCCCACGTACCAGGGCACATGGGTTTGTTTGCGATCAGATGGGGGCCCCAGGAGAAAACACACTGGGCAGCCAGCAATGCTCACGTTTCCTAGTTTCCTGTGCTGTGTTTTGCAGGAGGGCAGACTGCATGATAAAGGAATTATGCACAAGTGGGGGAGTCCTGTTTGCAGCTGCTAGGACTCTGTCTGCTTGCTCCTGTGTGGAGGCTTTGTTCCCCAGGCGGCATGGGAGGGGTCTGGGGTTGCTACTTTCATTCCTTTAAGAGATGAAAGGTCAGTGAGCAATTGCGGGAACACCCCCTATCCTTGCCAAGTGGGGGAGTGTTTAGGCTGTGCCTGGCAAGAAAAGTCTACTGACTCACTTGGGACAGCAGTAGGAGCAGTAGGTGGAGGGGTGTAAACCCTCTAGCCCCAAACAAAGAGATAGACTCTCCAGTCTGCAGACCTTGACTCCTGAAGGGGCACTCGGGATGTCCCTATTTCCACCTAGCACAACACTCACTGGTGGCTTCTCCTCTGAGTGTCTGGGGAGCATATCCATGGACATGCTCAGAAACCAAGTCTGGAANAAGAGGAAAGGGAGGAAAGTTCGCTGTCTGTCTATTTCTCATCTCTCTGTATTCTTGATTTTATTTCCAATTCCCTCCCTATAAAGGAAAAGGAAAAACAGATAATACTGAAGACATTCCTACATTTTGCCTGTCACTGACAAAAAAATTGAGTTGTAAAAAGTAATCGTTCATGTTACTAAATAACACCTAGAACACAGATAAAGGGTTAAAATATAACAAGGCTTTGGGGCTGCTTGTGTTTATTTTTCTCTTCAGGTAAGGAAGATAAATGACGCAAATTGCAGTGCCTGGAATTATGGGTAATACTTGGAAGAAGCCCAGCAATGGACATCAAGAGATGGCAGCTCCATTCTTGCACATTCTTCCTTTTCCCAGCTGGCAGGGTCTGGGCCAGGAGAGCACTAAGTGTCTTCCTTACCTTTCTGGAATTCTAAGCTGCTCAGATGATTATCTTCCCAGAAGGAATTTGTAGCTTCTGTATCTTTAAAAGCAGCCCCCATGGTTCTCAGTCTGCAAAGCAGAAGGAGTGAGTATGGGCAGGCTGCACTCTGATCCCCTGAGGAATCATCCAAGCTGAAGGGTGGGAGCTCTGATTGGGTTCCAGGAAGCAGAAGACACAGGGTGTAAGTGTCTGCAGCCTGGAAAGGGTCAGTGGATTTGGAACGAGGCACAGACATCCGGCATCTGTTTCATGCTTTATCTCAGTAATTCTCGGGATTTGCTCCTCTGGAGGTTTGACTCAAGATGTTGTGGGAGGGTCTGTTAATACTGGGGTTCTGGTTGCAGGCAGTGGTACTAAGGCACACGTTATCTTCCTAGGTGGGAGAGCTGCCTTCAAAGGACAGATGGACACACTCGCTGTATGGAGGGGAGAGAGAAGGGAGAAAACATGAGTGTCCAGGGCATCTGGTTGTTTGGGTCTTTATACCTACCTCTCTGGGAACTCATAGGATGGGTTCTCTATCCATGAAACAGTTCACAGATCAAAGGGAATCAAAGATAGTTTATTCTGCAGCCAAGCACGGATGACAGTGGCTTGGGAATATAGACTTAGGTTACAAATTCCGTGTTCCAAAGTACAGCACATTTCTTGAAGTCATTATAGTTACAGAAGAAGAGAAGTCATAAATCTAGAATTTTTAAATGCATTGGTAGAAATCTGAGGTTCACAGCAAGAGGAAGCAACCTTTGCTCTGCCTCCCCACTCCCACCTCCAGAAGCTCCTAATGGCATTCTCAACTTATGGACAGCTGGAAATTAATGCTGTCTTAAGTCAATATATTCTGGAAGATTTTGTGTGATAATCGTAGCAACGTTAGGTGAGACCCAGAGGTGACCCAGGAATGGCTATCAGGGAGTAAGGCGAGGGGGCTCTCAAAGCATTTCCCTCTCTGCTTTGAGGTTCTTATCATCTGGTCAGTCTTGTGGATGATTCCGGGTAAAGCATCACTTCTCTCTAGTAACTTTCATTCACAATGTCCCAGTCTTAAGACCATGCCAGAGGGTCATATCATCTAACAGCAGGTGGGTAGGTGAGTAGCCTGGTTTACAAAGACAAAGGGGCTACTGGACACAATTCCTTCCTTCTGGGTATTTTGAAGATAAAAGACAAACTCATGCACATGGAAACACATGACACTAAAAGGTCCGATTATTTGCTGCTAAGATTATATTCCAACAATTACCTGCATACTCCTGCAGAGCTGTTGGATTTGGCTGTGCATGACATTCATTGCCTATGTGTGGATGGGATTTGAAACTCACTCTGACTCTTCGTGCAAACTGGTTATCTGTGATAGCCCATCTTGGATGCGTGTCTAGAATTTAGAATCTAATTTTGATCCTCTAAATGGCCATCTGTGTTGGACTCTTCATTATTTAGGCATGAGGGCTTCCACTCTCTAAAGCAGATCTTTTTCTCTGGTCATTCTGCACAGCATTGCTGCATACATGTCCTTGGTGGAAGTTCTCAAAAGCAATAGTCCTTTATATAATCATTATTAATATTTAAAATTCTAGCTTGATATTTGGCAAATAAAACCTCTGTCTGTGGGCTTCACTATGTACTGTGTATTTATCACACAAGTTAGAGACTTGGTGTCTAGATTGTACAATATCACATGTTTAACAAGAAATCATTATATTACGTATATGGAAGAATTTTTAAAATTGAATTTTAAAGAGTTTACATGTTTTTCTTCTTTCTGTTCTTTTGACAAATTACTCAAGATAAACTATTTAAAAGAAAAAACATTTATTTTGGCTCCAGCTCCAGAGGTTTCATCTGTGTCCTCTTGGTCCAATCACTATGTGCCCCTGGTGAGGCCAAGCGCCATGGTAGAGGGCTCACCTCATGACTGCCAGGAAGCAGGAAAGATGCTGGGACTCAGGACAAGGTATATTTTCCCAGAGTTGGCTCCAGACAATCTAACTAGCCCTCCATAAAACAGAAAAGAACCTACAGCCTTGAATCTATGTTTCTATATTCAGAAACAACACCATCTCAGTACTGGTTCTTATACCATGCCAATCAAATCTACGCACTGCCCAACGTATCATCTTCATTAATAAAGACAACAAGAAACTGAAAAAAATCATTTTCAATTTATAATGTCCTTATAATATCTTATACATCAGTAAACTACAAAATACATTTTCAATTTATTTACAGTGCCCTTATAACAACTTATACATTATGGTGGATATTTATAGACATATATAATTCTTGACCATTTTTAAGTGATATTATTCCTGAAAACAGTAAGACAATAGCTTGTAAACTGCTGACGTCATGCAAAAGAATCATGGCCACAGCAAATCCGTTTTCTCCATTGCTTTCTGGAGAAAACCATGACTAATGTCCTATTCACTTGCTTAAGAAAACCTTTCAGGTTTTATAAGTCCCCAGCTTCCAGATAAAGCAGACAGTGCTAGCCACAGCAAACATGGATGTTTTGCCCAAAGAGGATAGGTCCCAACTGCACTACAGGGTAGGGGGAGCTTATTCTGTGCGAATGAGGAATTCCGTTATCAATGGCCAGTATGTTACATTTGCATGTGAAAGGCCTCCCTCAGCATCAAGAGAGTGGGCACTTGGTCTCCAAATGATACAGCTGTTTGGAGAGGTTATGGAAGCTTTGAGAGATCGTCCTCAAAGACAGGGACAGGACAAGGTTTATTTTATACCCAAGACACACACTGCCTTCTCTTTTTCCTGTTCTGCTAAGATGCAAACATCGTAATCCTGCCACCATAGCTGTGAGTTGCTCCCGCTGTCATGGTTTCCTTGCCTTGATGGACTGTATCCTTTCCAACATTGAGTCCAGTAAGCCTATCTTCTCTTAGGTTGCTTTCTGTCAGATATTTAGTCATAGTGGTGAGAAGGTCTCTATTCAAACTGATTAATAAAAGCATTAAGAAAATTTCCTGGAAACACTGTGTTTGTAGGTGAGGATTAAAGGATTCACTGAGCACTAAAACTGTGTGTTATATAACTCAAACATGGTTTCCTTTACCTCTGTCTTTATATCTCCCTTCTTTCCTTTCTATCTTCCTTCCTTCCGTTCTGTTTTTCTTCCTTCCTTCCTTTCTTTCCTTCTTTCTTTCTTTCTTTCTTTCTTTTTCTTTCTTTCTTTCTTTCTTTCTTTGTGTGCGTGCGTGTGTGTGAGTGTGCGTATGTGTGTGTGTTTGCGTGTGTTACCAACAGGGTCTCTTGCTAGCCTGCTGTGCTACTATTCCCCAGTCTGTCACATTCCCAGGTAGAAATCACTTTCTACCAAACAAAATAGGAAGCTTCCCTAGAGGAGATGACCGCTCTCACGTATCTTATTTGCTGGATGAAAATACAGTAGAGATTTTTTTCTATATACCTATGATAAGATATGCTGAAAATAAACAAATGCTATTGAAAGTGAAGGAGTTTGTGCTAAAATATACCAGAAGGGAACTATTGGGGGAAAAAACCTTTGGCATATTTAAAGAGATCCATAAATCTTAATTCTAAGGGATGAGAGAAAAACATCAATTTGTGTATCTCAATCCTTCTGGGAATGCTTCACCATTGAGAAGCACCGGGGTTACTCTAGATGAGAGAGGCCCTGGTTGCTATGTGCTTAAGGTGGGGCCAGGATGGAGACTGGCTATTGTAGGAACTAGCCTTGATAAGCTAATTATGCACAGATCTCCCACAAGGAAGTTCTTTACTTCCAACCATTATCACCTGCCAGAGTAGGACTCAGCCATCAATAAATTTAATGAAGGCCTGAGTCTCAGTAGTTTACCCTGAAGCAATACCTGGTCGCAGGAAGGACCATAAACTAAGATTACCTGAGCACCACCCAAGAACAGACCATCCAAAGGAAATGCCTAGCGTTCCAACCGCTGTAGATAGGATCACTTGCCAACACACACTCATCAGGACACCCCTAGACAAATGTCAATCAGGGGTCCTGAACCTCAGAAATCCCTCACCCCTACCTTTACTACTATAAAAACCCAACTCTAACTGAGCTTGGGGCTGTCCATTTATTCCAATATGTTGGACATGCAAAGATACTAAGTTTGCAAACTTGATAAAATCAAGCCTCTTTGCTTTTACACGTGGGACTAGGTCTCCTTGTTAGCTTTTGGGGGACTTCTCAGATTTGGGCATAACAACTGTATGCTCCATTCTTAAAATATAGACTCCTCTGTTCCTCTTTTATTGAGGCAATTTCTCAGATTTTATCAGCTTTATACATTATTCTGTCGAAAATAAAACAGTTCTAGAAACAGTCAAGAGTCTAAGATACCCCACACCTGTTGTGATGAGTCCCACAAAAATGCCGAGTTAACAACCATAACATTTACGCGGAGTACCTAGTTCAAACGGGTGAAAGACTCCGTGATTGCCACTTATCTTTGTGTGTCCCTATGAACCCCACTTAGTTGATGTTTGTGGGGCATGTTCTCCTGGTGTCCTTGACCCCTCTGGCTCCTATATTTCTTCCTCCCCAACTCTTGCTGGGTACCCTGAGCTCCAAGGGGAGGGACCTGATGGAGAATGAACTCAGGAAGAAGTGCCTAAAGTATCCACCACAGAATCTGTGCATAGCTTGGTTTTCAGAAGGCAGTGCTTTTGACGGAGTTCGAAATGAAAAAATGTGTTTATATAGTAAGGAGACTTCAATGACAGTCAATCTCTTGAATAAAATACTACTCTCATCAAATTATTCTTTTATCATAAAAGTCTCAAGCTAAATAATGAAAAGGGGCAGTTTGTTCTACAAACCACTTTCTCACACCCAGCACAGAAATATACTCTAAGCAAATGCCTTCTCTGGGGATTCTCGATAAAAAAGGGGACAGACTTGGGAGCAAAATTATCCCTAAGATTGAATGAATGAGGCAAACCCCATCAGGGTACCTCCTTTGAGATCTGGGGACTGTGTGAATGATATAAGGGTAACTACACTGACAACTAAACTGCTCAACCAGGTGAAATGAAGAAGCTTGTGGAATGGGGTGTGTGTGTGTGTGTGTGTGTGTGTGTGTGTGTGTGTGTGTTGGTTGTATACATGATTCTGAGCATATGAGGACATATGAGGATACCTTTCAAGACTCCTTCCATGTGAGTCCTGGGGATTAAATTCTCATCCTTGGGCTCAGTTACAGCTTCCCCCAACCACCAAGAAATCTTGCTGGCCCTCCAGTGTCTTTTTAAATTACAAACCATCAACGCTTACGCCAGACTACTTAAGACACCTGATATCTGTGTGAAATGCAATGTCCAGAATATTGCTGTCAAACCACCTGTGACCTATCAGCTTTTTATTATTAGCAAAAACTATTCTGTTCCTATGGAATCATTAGAATAAAAGCATGACAGAATGCACAGAATTGGTAAATGGGTTTCATCCTGTGTGGATGACAGAGATGAAAACTGAGACCTCCAATCAAAGCAATGGCAGTGTTAATTCTCAGCTTGTTTCCATTGAAACAGAACTGTGGGGGAAGGTTAACACTGCACAGTCTCACATCTCAGTCCATCGTTCTAGCCTCAGTTAGTCTCGTTCCCCGTGTGTCTCCTATAGACAGACACAGCTCACTGTCTCCACTTTGCTTCCTTAGCATTCTTAATTTTAGCACGCACGTATGTGTCAAGAATTTCCTGCTGCACCTTTTAAGAAATACTTGAAGTTGGTAATTAGGAACAGAGACATCAGTAGGAGAGGTATATAATAGCTAAGCATGTTTTCTAGGAACTGGGTTGTCTTGTTAGTTTATTTGGAATGGAGGAATCTAAGTGACTTTAGCCAGCGAGCTGCTCACTTCTGGAAGCAGGACATTCAGTGTTTCAGGTACTCTGTGCTTACTCCGTGAAAACTTTATTAGTAGGCACATTGATATTTATCAGTGTATGTTTTTTGTTTTTGTTTCAAAATCCACTGGCTGTCCTTCCCTCCTAAGACACATAAGAAGCCTTGTTGGGGCTCAGGTCTTGCTGAGCTGAGTGAGTTTGAGGAAATCCTGAATCTACAAGGACAAGACTTTTCAAAAGACTCCTTCATTTCTTTTCTCTTCTGTTCTCTCAATAGCCTTATTGAATGGAGCATGGTTCTGCTCCTTCAGTCAATAAAGCCTACTCTATTCTTTGGGCTTCATCATTCTCTCTGGAGGATCAACTATTGTAAATGTGGTGTGGCAACCGGCTGCCTTTGAAGAAGCTCTTCAGAAGTCCAGGGCTAATGATATAGAACCTGAAGCTGCCTGGCTTCTTGGGAGAGTGTTTGCCTAAGATTAAGATCTCAGATAAGCCTGGAGTTGCTGTCTGGGAAAGGAAATGACCTTAGACACCTCCGAACAATGCCTAGTGGGGAGCTGCTGGAGGAAGATTCTGCTCATAAAGAAGGGCCTAATTATTTCCTTTGTAAACATTGGATGGCCAAAGTACCTTCATTTAATAGCAGGAGAACTATGTTTTAAAGCATACGTGAAAACAGAAAACATTCTTGCTCAGGTCTTTAAGACTCAACAAATCAGATAGCAAGAAAGAAACCACAGAGCAAAACAAATGTTTCTAGAGCCCTAAGATGAAGACCAGGCTTCCCAGGTCTGAGGTCAAAGCTTACCACTCAAAGTGACACCTCATATTTTATTTATGTGCTCTTCTTCTAAGGGGGTAAGAAGCTACTTGCAGATATTATGTCTTTTTCACAGTAATAGAAGACACAGACATCATCCCGGAAAGAGCTACACTTGCTGATGGAAGTTCCCTGGTGCTTTCAGTTCAATAACATTTTGTTCTCTGATTTGTTTTTCCTATGTGCATTTTCTTTTACTGCTGCCCTGTGTCCAGTCATCTAACCTTTAGGAAGACCGAATTACCTTCCTGGCATCAATTCTGTGCACCACGGACTTCAGAATTTTCTCAGTGTCACCACAAAGTCATTACTACATGAGCTCGAATACTCTAATTATTGGTGCTCATTAAAAAATTCTTCTCATTTTTCTAATTATTTATTTCTCATTTTTTTCATTGATCCAGGGTTGTCTAGACAATGTGCAACAATTAATTTGGAGAAAATGTTCAAAGGAACATGGAAAATAATTAAACTGCAGTAGTGGAATGAAAGTGTTTGTAGTGACACTATAGTTCAATGTCTTCATTTTACTAATGAGAAAGTTCTATCCAGGCATTGCCAAAGTCCTTGCTTTCTGGTAGGAAATGCAAATGCCTCTGATTGCTTTTCTTTGCAGCTGGACCTTCGATGCAGAGCAGTTAGAACAGTATCTGGCTTGGGAGCTACTTCCGTTGTGTATCCACAGCTCATGAGCTGCTCAGCTCCCTTGCAGCTTAGCTTTGTCTCAGAGAAAGGAGAGTCCTGCATTAAAGAAGACATGCCTGCCAGTTGCAGAGACCCAGGCTTGCCAGTCCCCCTTTGCACGCTATGCTCTGTCCCACCTTAGCTGTGTCCTGAAAATCCATGGCTTATATGCTCTTAACAAATGATGATGAGTCCCTTATACATGACAAACCAAGGTGTCTCTCACTCGCCAACTTTCCAGTCTTCATGTGTTCTTCTGGAGCATCAGAGAAAGAAACTGAATCTCTCTCTCTCTCTCTCTTTNTTTTTTTTTGATAGCATGTTATGTCCCCAAAGGTTGGTATAGCCCTCTGGGGATATATTAAAAGGTTAACATAGCTCTCCTTTTAGAAATATGAAGTGCTCCCTCCATGTTGCACTCACTGCCCACCTCCCAAATTTCTAATTAATTAAAGTCTAGACATACTTCATGTCTGACACTGACTTTGGTTTTGTTAATATTTTCTGAAGCATTGACCACCTGTCTTGTTTACACAATGACTCTATCAAGTCCATAAAGGTAGGGACTAGATCTTTTATACAAGTGAATGTCTAGCATATTGCATATAAAAGTAGATAGATGTCTAGGGACTATAATGGAATTTTCCCTCTGATTTTAAAATTGTGGCTACACCAAGACATTCCTCTCCAACTTTGATTCATTTATTTACCTTCTCCCTATCCAGAGTGGTAGTGGATTCTTGAATGTATCTAGAATTACAGAACCTGTGTCGCGCCCACCCTCGTCCAGCAAGAAATGACGCAACACGGGAGCTCTTCTTGTCAGCGGTTTATTCAGGACCTTTTTAACGATGGAGTCTTTCTCTCCTTCTCTCCGGGCAAGCCTCTCCCAGCCCTTAAGTAGGCCAAGGCCGCCAACCCCANGCCAACCCCAGATCGCCACGTAGGCACTGTCCATTGGTCCATGCATACGCAAGCATCTTACGACCATCATGCAATCCGGGAGTGATCACTGCTCAAAAGGACTCGGGCCATATATGGAGTTGTTTGTCACAGAGAGCCCTTGCTTTCGGGATGGGGAGAGCAGAAGCCAGCGCCATCTTTAAGGTGCGGCTCCATGCGGCTCTCTACAAACCTGGTATAGAGTTCTTCATCTTTATCGCTCATAAATATGCTGTCAGGTCTTAACTCCAGTTTTAAATTAGTAAACAGTAGCGCCAAATAACTCCATCACTTGCCTGTAATCTCATAAGCAGAAAATGATCAGATAGATGCTCAAAGTAGGATGGTGGAGCCAAAAGGGAATCTCCATCCTCCTTGAGGAGCTTTTATCCTTCTAAAATGACTCCACAGTGTTGTATTATGCAAACTCTTCTACATGTTTCAAAGAGTACGGACAAGGCTGAGACAAGGCCAGATGTGGTGTGCATACAGTGCTAGAGAGATATTGGTTAACCTTGGCCAGTTCCACTTGGCAATGCTAATGATTTCTCATTTCTATCCACTCCCAGCTTCCCAGCTTCTTCCCCTTTAAGCTCATCCACATGGAGGTGTAAATGACCTTTCAGTTCTGCTGTATTTAGTGTTCCACAAAATCTGCAATTGCTGGTTACAAATGCAAACCTCAAAAGGTGACTCTTAGCTGGCAGAAGCTTAGAAAAATGCCAAAGAATGCAGGAGCATCAAAATGTGCTACTAGCCTACTGTTCTTCATAAAGGTTCACAAGATAAAAATAAATAATATTTGACAGAATCTTGCCTGATCCTTTAGGCAGAATTCCAATATTGTGTTTAACCTCCCCAGGTCTCAGGTTTACTCCACTACAATAGTAATCTTTATGACATAAAATACAGACTGAGATTCCCAGAATGGATATACTTCGAAGAGTTATGTGCTCTGCTGAGTCTTTTTTGAAGTAACAGAAAAACAAACAGGTACAGGGCATTTGTGATGGGAAGAAGAAAGCCACAACTAGTGAGTTACATCCAAGACTCAAAACTACTAGTAAAAATACAGCTTATGTACCACTACCATTTTATTCTGTTGAACCATATTATGTTGAATTAAAAATAAGGTAATTTCTCTGTTTTTCCTTTGTATGCTGGAAGTAGAAACCTGGGCTTCATGTAATGTTCTACATGGCAGGACCATTCTGTGAGCGAAGGTACAGAGAAAACAAGAAGAAATCAGCCTGAACACCAGTACTCAAATTTCTCCTCTTCCTGGCTTTGAATGGGATATGACCGGTCACCCAAGCTCCCATGGCAATGACTTCCCAGCCATGAAGGCCCATACCCTCAAATGCTGAACCCAAACAAGCCCTTTATTTCTTAACTTGCTTCTTGATTTGAGACAGTAACTCCTCAGCGCAGCAATCTCACAGAACATCTTCTGTTTGAAGATTCTACCTTACTTAAGAAAATCTTCTTTCATTTTAGTTTTCAATGTTACTTTACTTCCTTTAGTATCCTCCTCAAAATTCATCTGATCGCATAGCTTGGTTGCTTCAATGGCATGTAGTGTATGTACTATGTGCCCTCTGCTGCTGTAGTGGGGTGAAGATAGAGTTCACACAAATATGAGAAGGAGAAGTGCCAAGCCAACTGGTAGGGCTTGGCAGTTGTCACCGAGGGTCCATGCACACAACTCTCCCATAAGACAAACTGAGGTCTTACCAAGAATCAATCATGCACGGAATGTCTAAAACCAGTTTGTTCTAATACATTCCATAGTATATAACCAAACTAATGTGATTAAAATCAGTTATCAAGAAATGATTCTAAGAACAATAAGCTGTATATTTTGTAAAAATGTGAATACTCTACAAAATGACATCAAATGTAAGTGGACTAACTGGCATGTAAATTAGTCATGGGGGCATGTGACTGGCATATACAAGGCCCTGAGTTCAATCCTGAGCACTGCAAAACAGCAACAAGAACAATAAAACAGAAAAGCAAGAAAGAATATGGGTACATATAATAAATTCAAGAAATGTGTAGAAATGAAGAAAAGGTAATAGTCTGTGTATGATGTATCTGCTTCCATGTTACTTAACATCTGTCCTTTTCACACACTGGACTTCGTCTTGGTGAAAATCAATATGGAAATCATACATACAATGTGGGTACGATTTTTGTGAGAGAATCTATTCCCAGAGAAAAGTCTTGGCCTTACATCAAAAGTCTGAATAATGCATTCAGTTTTAAAAGCTTTGAATTAGATTAAATACTTATGTGTCTTTCTCATGACTCTTTTCTTTAAGCTTTTGATGAATTAGCCTACTGTGGATTTTAAGATGAGGAATCTCCCACTGTACTGCAATGAGCACAGAAAAAAAAACCACTATAATTCAGAGATAAGTTGGAACTCTCCCTGTTAGTAAAAATCTAGTTAGAATGTATGCTGAATTTCATTCTTGCATTCTATAAAAACTAAAAACAATATATATCATTTATTGATAGTTTTTCTAGGCAGCCTCTGAGTTTGGCTCCTGAATCTATGCCCAGTTCCAGTGATAATCACTCTTCATTCATTGGGGCATATGTACAGAAGAAGTTAAAAGATACTTTAGCATAAGGCAATCTTAATGTTATTATTATTTATGCATTATTCTGAATCTTAAAAATAACTCTCCAAAGTGTATCAGTTCCATCATGCCTTTTAAAGCCAACTCAGGCTGGGACTCATAATATAAATTAAATCTAAAACTGAGATATTGTGTCTGTGTGTTTCCCTATGTTCTATGAAAGTAAAATTTGAGAACTGTGTTTTAACTTGAGTCATTACGTCTCCTAATTCCAAGATCTTTTGCAATGTAATTATTAATATATTATGGGAATATAAGACTTCCTTGAGTGCACAAAAAATAAGCTGCCCTTTTGAGGCTGAGAAGAAAACATATTTCCAATGCTTAGATAAAATAATTGTGTAATGTTGCAGCTTCCACAGCTAAGTTGTTTTTGGTCTCCGTGTCTTTGCTGGTGCTTCATATTCCTTTTGTTTGCTCCCACCCTGCAACCACCCATTTGTGTTTTTTGCTGTGGAAATATTTCATGTGGTTTTACATGCACCCAAGCTATCTTAAATGTAGATATATTATAATTATTGATATTAGCACAGAGACTACAAAGCATTCTCTCTCTCTCTCTCTCTCTCTCTCTCTCTCTGTGTCTATTTCATCTGCTTTAAGAAGGAGTTTCTCTTGTAAGGTTTGAGTGATGTACTGTTTATTGATATAGCAGAATGTCATTAGAAACTATTTTATTGCTATGTTCCTTTATCAGAGTAATAATAACACACACACAAACAAACACACATATAAAAGTAATATTAAAAGATGGTTATCAATTTGTGAGTAGGGGGCATGGGAGGAGTTCCAGAGAGTTGTTGGGAGGCTGAAGGGAGGAAAGGGAAGAGAAAAATGATGTAATTTTATTTCAACTAAAAACATAATAAAAAGAATATTCAGAAACATATTCACAATTAATTGAGCTATTCCTTCATAGGAGGCCATGTGGTGAATATGACACAAATTCAGAAGTTACTTCATAAGTTGGCCTCCAGATGGAAAAATTAAGGACCAGAAATGTACAAAAAAACCCACAAATCCACAAAAAATAAAAAATCAAAACAAACAAACAAAACATCAATTAAACAAAAAAAAATCCAGCACAAAAGAAAAAGTCCACAAAAGAATGATAAAGTTCCATCCTGTGCTGACTGATCACTCCTGGTCATGGAACCTGGGCCACAGTGTTGCCAGTGCCCACATGGATGCTCTGTCGGAGAAAACTGACCCTCCCCCATGCCAGTGGTCATCATCTGCAAATAAATTTTTGATTGGGGTTGAAGTCCATGTCTGCTTCCTCTCTCAGCACAGGGACCCCATCTGGCTTGAGCCAGTGCAGGTCTTGCATATGATGGCACATTTTCTTTGAAGTCACATGTGCATCAGTCACATTGTATCAGGAAGACATTGTTTTCTTAGAGGCATCCATAGCCTCCTTGCCTTGTCCCTAAGTTCTCAGGGGAAGGGTATGATGAAGACATTCCATTTGGAACTGTGTGCTCTAAGCCTCTCACTCTCTGCACGTTGTTCAGTTGTGGATCACTTTGTTAATTCTCATCTATTTAAAGAAGAAGCTTCTCTTATGGGGGCTGGATGAGATACTGGTCTGTGGTTATAGAGCTATGACATTAGAAGCAATGTTATTGCAATGTCTCTGTAGCAGAGTAGTAGATTTTCTCCTAGGTTTATCTACTCTAAGCATCTTGGATACTTTAGGAGTGTCAGATATGGGTTCCCTCATGGAGTGAGCCTAAATCCAATCAAAATGTGGTTGGGTACTCCCATCATACCTGGGCCAGTATTATACCAATATATTTTGCAGGCAGTTCGTTATTATTGATCCCAGAGTTTGTAGATTTGAAGTTAAGTGATGTTTGGGAGTTTTCTTTGTTTTGCTTTGAAATAAAGAAAAGGGAAGAGAGAGACAGAGAAAGAAAGAGAACAAATATAAAGTTGGGTGGGGAAGGAGGTAGGGGTATCATGGAGGAGTTTCTGGGGGAGAAACATGATCAAAATGCACTGTAAGAAAAAAGTTAAATAAGAAATTGTTAAACATTTAAAAAAGAATCCGACATGTAGACTGGCCTGGTGGCATACACTTGATAACCCAGGACTTCGGATCACATGCTATATGCTGGCCCCGGTAGAGTGACTACAACTTAAAACAAAATAAATCAAAGCAAAGCCAAGCATAACCAGAATTAGTAATGGTCAAATCCTAAGGTCAAATATTCACTAAGTAACAGTATAATTGGAACCTAGAAATTATAAGTCTGAAACTCACATTCTTTTTTTTTAAATTTTGAGCTCTACGTTTTTCTCTGCTCCCCTCCCTGCCTCTCCCCTCCCCCTTCAATACTTCCAAGGTCCCCATGCTCCCAGTTTACTCAGGAGATCTTGTTTTTTTCTACTTTCTACTTCCCATGTAGATTATATCTATGTAAGTCTCTCTTAGTGTCTGTATTGTTGTACAAATTCTCTGGGATTGTGGTTTGTAGGCTGGCTTTCTTTGCTTTATGTTTACAAACCACCTATGAGTGAATTCATGTGATAATCGTCTTTCTGTGTCTGGGTTACCTCACGCAAAATAATGTTTTCTAGTTCCATCCAGTTTCCTGCAAAATTCAAGATGTCATTATTTTTTTCTGCTGTGTAGTACTCCATTGTGTAAATGTAC